>ML337966.1:4023-100265 GCA_005239505.1 Nicotiana paniculata | reverse complement strand
CTCTGGCTTAATACCCCAGATTTATATTTGCAACGCCCGTTTAGTCTTTATAGAAGACATAGTATAGCGTGATCATGGTGGGACTGCCCTCTAGAAGAAATATCATTGAAACCACCCAAACCACGAGGTCTCTTAGCCTCCCTTTCCTCATGCTCCTGACTACGAACCTGCTATAGCCACCTAGAAATATTAACTACCTCGTCGAACCTAGCACTTGATGCAATCTCCTAAGTCATGACAAAACACAGTCCATAGTTGAAGCCATTAATGAAACTCCTAATCCTCTCTCTCTCTGTGGGAACCAACCAGATCTTAGGACGAGCCAACTCTGAAAATTTCATCTCGTACTGGTTCACGGACATACCCTCCGGGCGTAACTTCTCAAACTGCCTACGTAGCTCCTCCCTGTGGGTCGGTGGCATAAATTTCTCTAAGAAGAGAATGGAGAACTTGTGCCAGGTAAGTGGTGCAACGCCGACTGGCCTACTCAACTCATAGGCCTCCCACCATTTGAAAGTCTCCCCCGACAGTTGAAAAGTAGTAAATGAGACTCCACTAGTCTCCAGAATACCCGCGATGCGAAGAATCCGCTTGCACCTATCTAAGAAGTCCTGAGCATCCTCTGACTCAACCCCACTAAATGATGGAGGATTGAGCCTCCCAAACACTCTAGCCTCTTCTGATCCTCGTCACCCATTGGTGGACCAACCTAGGCCTGAGAAGTTGCAACCGGCTGGACTGGTAGTATCCTCGGTGTCTGGAGTCCCTGAACTACCCGCTCTTAATTATGGGTGGCGGGAGTGTGAGCACCTCCCCCGACCTGAGAAATGGTTGGTGCGGCCTGAACTGAAACCGCCTGAGCAAGGCTAGTGCATATGGTCAATATCTAGGCCAGAGCCTCCTGAAGGCCTAGAATCACAATGGGCACAGCCGGTGCCTAAGTTGGTCCCACCAGCTCAACCACATATGGAGTCTGCTCCTGAGTTAGAGCGACTAGTGGGTCTATTGGTGTTGCTCTAGCTGTTGTACGAGTTGTACCTTGGTCTCTACTGCGGCCTCGACCTCTCATGGCCCTAGCTGGTGGTAGTGGTAGTCGTCCGCCTGATCCGGTAGCACGTGTCCTCACCATATGTGAGAGAACATAATAACAGAAGTTTAGTTTCAGAATCAACAAATTCACACGACAAGAATAAAAGAAAGTGAAGTTTTCCTAAGGGCTCGATAGCCTCTCGAAGATAAGTACAGACATCTCCATACCGATCAGCAAGACTCTACTAAACCTGCTCATGACTCGTGAAACCTATGTAACCGAAGATCTGATACCAACTCGTCACGACCCAAAATCTCACATGTTATGATGGTGCCTATCGCAATACTAGGCAAGCCGACAATCACAAATAACCATGCATCTTTAAATTGGAAACATAACGAAATAAGCTTAATAGTGAAAATCTCATAAATAAGTGATAAAGAAATATCGCGTCTCAATATAATTCCCCCAAAATCCGGGTGTCACTGAGTTGATGAGCATCTAAATGACAATACAGTCTAACTGCTAAAAATAATTGTCTAGAAGGATAGAACAACGCAAATAAACTGAAAAATAAGGAGAGTCGAGGTCTATAGACGCCAAGCCAGCTACATCAATAGTCTCCAAGCATATGAAGCTCCACAACTAGCAACCACCGTGTCCAAAAGTACCTGGATCTGCACACAAAGTGCAGAGTGTAGTATGAGTACAACCAACCTGATATACTCAATAAGTAACAGGAATAACCTTGGGGTGAAAGCAGTGACGAGCTCAGAAAGGTATAGTCCAAATCCAAATTATAAAGTACAGATATGACAGGAATATCTCACAGAAAACTCATAATCAGTTGGTACATAGTACACGGATGTAGACATGCTTTCAAGTTAATAGTTTAAGTTCAACACGAATAAAATATGCCAAGTATGACTAATATGAGGAATGGTACATCTTTATATCTACATGTCAATGTGCATGTCACATGTAATGCATCACAATAATGGCCTCACATACTCCCACTCTCAGAGTACTCAATTTGACTGTCTCAATTCTCGATCATCACTCAGCTGCTCAACATTGTACGGTACATGCGCTCCCTGCTGGTATGTTAGACTTCGGAGGGGAGGATCCTACCCAAGTGATAATAAACTTATTTCAGCGTGCATCCCCATCCCATCATGAATCAATAATACATGTTGCGACGTGCATCCCAATCCCATCATGAATTAATAAAACTTGTTGCGGCGTGCAGCCCGATCCCATCAATATCGCTTACAATCAGGCCCTCGGCCTCACTCAGTCATTAATCTCTCCATTCTCTCGGGCTCACAACACTCATGTCAATCAACCCAAACCAATGATATATGATGTAACAATAAATGATTACAGAAACTGAGATATGATATGCAAATGAAGAATGCGACTGAGTACATAACTGCAATTTAAGCAAATAACTCAACGACAAAACAACGACCTCTGTGTGTCCCAACAGTACCAGCATATAGCCTAGACATGATCTCTAACATGAATCACATCTCAATTTCTCTAAAGCATGGAGTAAACATGAATAATAGCAAGATTAGATGACTACATAGTTTCACGAAATCAAATGAGTCACAATTACTACGGTGCACGCTCGTCACCTAGCATATGTGTCACCTTAACACCAACCACATAACACGTATTTCAGGGATTCATACCCTCAGAACCAAGTTTAGAAGTTTTACTTACCTCAAATCGAATAAATCTCTACTCCAACAAGCCCTTGCCTCGCGAATCAGCCTCCGAACGACTCGAATCTAGCCACAAATAACTTAATATAATCAACACAATCTAGAGGAAGCAATTCTCTATGATAAAGCTAGGTTCTTTAACAAAATTCAAAAGTCAACACAAAAATTCAAACCTGGGCCCACGTCTCAGAATCTGACAAAATTTACAAAATTCGAACACCCATTCAACAACTCGACCTTCAAATCCTCAAATTAAAGCCTAAGAAGTTACTACAATTTCCCCCAAATTTTCCAACCTAAAACACTAGTTAAATGGTAAAAAATATGATAGATTCATGTATATTAACCAAATCCGTGTTAAAATCAGTTACCTCAATCAATTCCTTGAGTATCCCTCTGAGAATAGCCTCAATCCAAGCTCTCAAGTCCAAATATGAAATAATACTCTAACCCTCATTTTGAAATCTTATACTCTGCCTAGATGCTCTTCTTCGCGATCGTGAAGAACAAAAATTTTGTCGCCCTCAAAGTACTCTTCATGAACGCAACACACAAGGCGCGAACGTGATTCACAGAATCACAAACCCACGCGATCGCGAAGAACAAACGCGTAGGCTTCCCAGCCTCCTCCTTCCTTCTTCGTGGATGCGATCACACACGCGTTCGTAATGCATGAACAACCAAAGCTCCAAAATCGCAGACCATTTCTCGCGATCGCATATAGCAATTCCACTAGTCACCCAATTAATCATTCCCGATCGCGAACCTTCCCATGCAATCGCAAATAAGGAAACCAGAAGTACAGGCATCAACAACTTCGGCAAACATTCTAAGTCAAATTTCAATCTGTTAACCATCTGAAATACATCCGAGACCCCCCGTACCTCAGCCAAACGTGCCAACTAGTCCTTTAACATCATACGAACTTGCTCAAGCCTCAAATCACATCAAATAACACTAAAACCACGAATCGCACACCGATTCAAGCCTAATGATCTTATGAGCTTCTAAACCAATGTCAAACCTATTCCAACTTCCGGAATAAAAATCTGAGCATATTCCAACTTTCGGAACAAAAATTCAAACCTGGTAACCACAAAGTCAACTCTCGGTCAAACTTCTCAATTCTCCAAACTTCAACTTTTCCAACTTTCGCCAATTCAATCCAAAATCACTTATGGACCTCCAAATTAATACCCGGACACACTCCTAAGTCCAAAATCACCATACAGAGCTATCAGAAACATCAAAACTCCATTCTAGGGTCATTTACATATAAGTAAACATCCTGTCAACTCTTTCAACTTTCACTTCCAACCTTGGGACTATGTGTCCTAACTCACTCCGAAATCTCGGAACCAAACCAGTCACCCTGGCAAGTCACCTAACAACAATTAAGCACAAAATAAATAGTAAATAGGGGAACGGGGCTATAATACTCAAAATAACCGTCCGGGTCGTTATAAGGGTTCATTTTACAAAGAATCCTATGTATAGGTGGATGTATTTGGGGAAGGTAACGTGAGCGTGAAGGAGTGATTATTTTTTGATAAAATGGAATTCTTTCCAAGTGGCAACGTTCCATTGGCTTCTTCTACGTTTCAAATTCTTTTCTTTTTAAAGATAAGCTAAACTTAAAATACTACACTAATATTTTTGGACTAGAAAATTTTAAGAAACAACTAAAGAAGATTAAAAAATTACCAGCTAACATAATACTACATAACTTTAAAGAAAACATATATTATGTGAATTTTCTTTCTATTGTAAATGAGCAAATACTAATATGTTGATATGCAACTCTTTTTATATTTTCAATTTTCTTAAATAAATCATACTAAAAGCTAATATTAAACCTAAAACTATTTAAATGCTAAAAGTGTAAAAACTCAAGTATAGTAAAAAATTAGATGCTCACACAGATATATGCTTAAATTTAACTACATAAACAAAGTTCAAAAAGTTAGTAAGAAAAGGATAATTTACTGATTGTATATTACTTTATAGAGGTAAAATTCAACATATATTAGATAAGCAGTTATGGCGGTTTTACGATCCGACCGTCAATTGTCATTTTTGTATTTGAGTTTCGTTTCCCCTACTTGATACTTTACATATGTGCATTTTTTATTACGTGACTTTTCGAGGTGGTTGGTTTGATTTCGGGGAAGTCTTGAAGTGAATCGGGACACTTAGTCTCAAGGTTAGATGCTGAAGTTGTAACAACTTAGTCTCAAGGTTGTATGCTTAAGTTATAATAGTTGACCGAATTTTGACTTTTGTGAAGATGGATCTAGAATGGTGCTTTGGTGGTTCTAATAGTTTCGTATGGTAGTTTTGGACTTATGTGTATGTCCGGATTTGTATTTGAGGTTTGTAGGTTGATTTAGTGTTTTTTGGCGAAAAGTTGAGAAGTTTAAGGTTTAGAAGGTTGATAGGTTTGACCAGTTGAATTGATTGATAACGGGTTTGGATTTTGGTTTCGGGAGTTGGGATAAGTCCATTGTGTCATTTGGGACTTGGATGCAAAATTTGAGGGCATTCCGAGTTGATGCAATCCCTTTATCAAAAATTTCGTGTCTTACAATGGATGTTAAAGTCACTATTTATATCTATACCTAGGGAGCAAGGTCCTAGGATCAAGCCCCTCTTAAATGACAATAACGGGGACCATTGATGAATATGTAATGATAGGATATGAATGCCAAAATTCTCTGTAACGGATTGCGTATTTAATACTGAGGAATATTCTTCATCGAATGTCATCCGGTGGCAGATATTCGTTTGCCCTCATTAGCAATGTTCCCTTCTTAGATGCCAACCGAAGTTATTGTCCTCAGTCTTGATTTTCACTTGTTTCGTCTTTCGCTTGTTCCCGGTTCCACGCGTCATTCTATCATTCAAGTATTTAATATGAACCGATTTTACCCTGTACACTGAATATAATTCTCTATTTGTATGGCCACTTAGAGCCTCTCTCATATATGAATCACCCATTCTTACTTTTTTTTCCCTAAATATTCTTCGTCATCAATAGCAATAATAGAATCCTATGATGATAGAATTGAATTAAAAGGCCGTTCGCGCTTATGACAATACTTTTACCCATAAAGTTTACCATTTTTACAAATTCAAGCTTAATAATATGCTTTACATTTCAAAACTTTAAAGGAAGAGGAAATAAAATGCAAAATACGAAGATTTAGAAGGAAAAATTCCCACAATGCTCTATTGTAGAAACAATTCAACTACGTTCACGCGAAACTGCAAACTCACGTCGCTTGGGAAAAAAGGCACTGACACAACGTGGGAAATATAGGGCAAGCGGATAATAAAATGTTAAATTGGGGCATCATATGTCATTTAAAAAAAAGCATTTCAGCATTTAAGTTTTTAAATGGTGCTCTAAGGCCTCATTTGTTTTTATTTAGATTAAGACATCTAAATTTGAATATACATCTAAATATTAATATGTGTATTAAGATTAAAACATTTGAATCTGAATACATATCTGAATATCAAGATGTTGTATTAAGATATGAATACTAAATAATTAAGACTATTTATTTACTTTACATTTGGATGTGTAAATGGTGTCTTTATTTAAAAATTAGTAAGTATAAATTCAAATAAAATAATACTAATTAAGTTAATATTATATTAATAAAATATTTTTTAAAATTCTATGGTGGTTGGTGGTGATGATGTCTAACAGTAGTGGTTGTGGCTGCCTAGTGGGTAGTAGCTGATGTTGGTTGATTGTGGTGCTTATAGGTAATAGATTGCGGAACAATAGTAGTTTTGATGATGATTGGTGATAGTGATGGATGATATATAATGGTGGTTGATAGTGGTGATTGGTGATTGTTGTGGTAATAGTGATTGGTGGTGATGGTTGTAATTGATTGCTAGTGGTAGTGATAATTGACAATCATGCTTGACAACGTTAGTGATTGTGGTTGAGGATGGTGGTAATGGATGGTGGATAGTCGGTAGTGGTAGTCTATAATGATAGAGGACATCGATAGCTGTGGCGATGGTGATTAGTCGTGAAAGTGTTAGAGTAATAGTAAAATATTCTTGAATTTATAACATCTTAATGATATTAAAACTCTATTGTAGATCTTAATTATTAAGATCTATTTAAGCCATCAAGTGGTTGTAAAATAGAAAAAATAAATATTCTTAATGGTTAAGATCTAAATGATAAAAATTCAAATAAGAAAACAAACGCACTTAATAACTAAGATTTAAATAATTAAGACTTAGATCTCTATTAAGTACAAACAAATGAGCCCTAAATATACTTTTTTCATAACGAAAATATCAAATGACCTAAGTATAATTACACTGTTAAACTTCAAGGACCAGATTTGCAATTCACACGTTAAACAAATAACCCAACAAACAAATAAAACAAATAAATAAAAAAAGTTGTCTCCTTAATAAAACCCTGTCATAATTATCACAGCTCCCTCTACGCTGTAGTATTCTCGCGAAAAAGAAAAATAAAATAACAGAAGAAAAAAATCATCATACTAATAAAAAAAATTTAAAAAATAATACTCTATGTAGCAAGTAGGCGGAAATTCTGAGTTAATTTCGTTTCGGGCAAGAATCCAAAAGAAACAAAGAAGACGACAGAAAAGGCCGAAAGACAGATAACCCCGCGTGCTTCGCCCCCTACCCCCGAATCACAAGACTATCACACCATCCCCCCACCAAACCACCATATCCAAGTCTTCGTCTTCTCCTCTTCTACTTTTGTATCTATTTACGTATTCGCCCATTTTTATCAGCTTTATTTTCCCCTACTTCGATGTATTCGATAGGGAACTGAGGTACTTTTTGTTTTCTAATATTTTATTAACTTATTGGGGTTTTGTTTCATTAATGTTATTTTCTTGAAATTTTAGGGAATAGGGTTGTAAATATACATGGGTGAAAATTGTATGGATTATGTTCTTCTTATTATACCATTTTCTGATAGAGATTTTTTGTAGTGAAGAAGATAAGTGTTGAAGGTTGAGGGAGGAGAAAAAGAGGGAGAGAGATATGGAAAATGGAGGAGACAGTTTGGTGCCTAAACTTGTGGGATTGAATTTGAATGATTCAAATAATGTTCCAAAGAACAATGACGGGTTGTTTCAGGTTTTGAAAGCAGTTGAAGCTGCTGAAGCCACCATTAAGCAACAGGTTTGATACTCCTTTCCCCACCTGAATGTGGGTTTTGATTATTCTGATGATGAGTCTGTTTGGAACGTTCTAATTTTAGTTTTTGATTTCTAGATTGTTTGATGGTTATGATCTTTTAAGCCCTGCATTTGGCTAAGTAATATTAGATATTAAATTGTCAATGGGGGAGACTCTAATATTAGACATTTTGATGTTTCAAGGAGTTAAAAAATTCTAGCAAGTTGGCACTTTTCTTGGAGTTAAATTCTAGCAAGTTGAAATTTTTGTTCTTGCTTATGTGTATTCTATTCTCTCTATTGTATTCAATAAGTGTAAATTTCCATAGTTATGGACTTATGGCAGCAGGCATAATCTTTAAAAGAGCTATCTTGTGTATCTCAAATAGAAGCTAGGTAAGCTGCAAATGGACTTCAATTATACCAATAGGATTTTGAAAGTTAATGTTGAATGTGGCATTAAGTCTCTTAATTTTGATATGTTAGATAAAGCTGTTGTCCTAGACCTATATCTTTGTCCTGTCCAAGATGGATAACTCTAGTCCTTTTTAAACAACCTATGCCATGTTTTGCAAACTGAATTGCAAAAAGGTAGTCTAGAGATAGATAAATGATACACCAGTCACTGTCCTGTCCAACAGTCTCTAGTGCATATAGTCTAATGCATATCGTGTGAAATATTCCATGGTTCTGTTGAGTTGTAGCTTGTTGTGGTTGTAATGCCACTATATCTGGGTGCTGATCCTGTTCAGGGTATGTCTCTTAGTATACTTTTCTTTTGCTTACAGTTCATAGTAATGTATCCTCCCCCAAAAAATAGCAGGATGTATATCAAACAAAAAGTTCCATATTGAAGGGTGTCTACTTATGTGAAAAACGGTTGTATACTTGTCCTAAAAGGGTTGAAAAGAGTTTCTGGGTTTTGAAGTTCTCTTAACACAGTACCTGGGTTGTTATGTAATGGAGAAAGGAAGGATCTTTGTGTTGTTTCCTACCATGCTGCATCATAATTTTATTTATTTACTTATCTTTTGGTTAATGGAGCATTCATTATTGGAATGAAATCGGTACTATACGAGTGAAATGGATTGAGTGGATTTATATAGTCGATCCCAACTAGCTTGGGATTGAGACGTAATTATTGTTGTATCTTTTGGTTCATCATGTTGTCAGCTTGAATATTTACAGAGTTTACCTTAGAAGTACATATATGTTTGGTTCTTCTGATGTATCATTAAAAAGCTGACTTTAATGTAGTTCTAGCTCATTAGATTTTCTCTTTTTGATCAGTAGTTCTAGCTCATTAGAATTTAGAGGCCATATAGGTAAACTCTCTCTTTGTAAACGTGGTCAAGTGGTTTCAAGCCTTCAGCGAGGTCACGTGTTCTAATCCCCATTAGGCATTGGTACTTAATAGTTAAATTTTGGTGCTTTGATAGGCAAGTCGATGGAATTAGTGGATACCCTAAAAAGAAGGAGAGTTGATATTACATGCCTAGAGGAAACTAAATAAACAGGGCAAAAGGCTAGAGATGCGGGTTATTAATTATGGTATTATGAGAGAGAAAAATAGGAATGGGGTGGGAATTATTGATCTTTGCTCGTAGATTGTAACAACAACAACCTTTTTATAGAGGCTTCTAAGGAACTCGAAACTTTAAAGTGAAATTACATGATCACAAACAAAAAATTAGGGGTTTTTCCATACTAAAAACTGTCCATTTAAGAGGCCTATAAGGAATTTAAAGTTAATATTTTAAACAAATTCAAAAGATTTTCGTTTATAACAAGCAGAAAAATCAAAGATCTTGCTTATCAAAGGTCTTCCTTGCCACAAGTGAATCCATAACAGCATACTTTATCAAATAGCAACAACAACAAGAAACCCATTGTAATCCCACAAGTGAGGTATGGGGAGGGTAGTATGTACTTAGACCTTATCCCTACCTTCAACAAGGTAGAGAGACTGTTTCCATTAGACCCTCGGCTAAGGAAAAGTAAAAGGAAGGGCAGCAACAAGCACACCAATTAGAAAACTGAAGCAAAAATACAAAACTAAAACTAAGTACTGTGATCAGAAAGCCGAAATGAAAGCAACAACAAGTAATCATTGAAGTCAAGGAATACGAATATACACAAATAACACTAACTCATGTACTAAAACTACTGTTATTGACCATGCTTTACAGGGAGCACAATTCACATGGTCAAGAGGGGAGGATCTAGCCTTTATAATTGAAAGATTTTTTATCTCTACTAAGTGGAGTGAAGTGTTTAAGGATGTGAAGCAAATTGCCATGGCCAGGGTATTCTCAGATCATACGCCAGGGTAATATACCAGATGATACTTTGTGAAATAGCATAATAATAAAATGGTATAAGGGAGTGGTTGTAATTTTTTTGATGAAGAAGAGTGGCTGTAATTACAAACGGGAAAAGTGAAAGGTTTAATAACGTTGTTGGAAAATATTGCATTCATTGTTATTTGCATGGATCTTCTTAGCTGGCATCTAGCTTATTATCCTTGATATAACATTTAGATTAAAACATTTGTTTGTACAATATTAACGAGTGAAGAAATGTCTTTGAGCTACTATAGAAATAAGTTTTTGATTTTACTGAAAACACGGGTCAGACAGTTATTGTTAAGAACTTATATCATACCATTTTTTTGGTTACTCTATTATGCATAAGCAAAATTAGACTTGTCAAAACCGTACCAATCATCTTTGTTTCTCTTCGATATCGGTATTTTTTTTATAGTGTCATCTAGGAGTCGCATGAATATCTAATTCATTATATAAAATAATAATAAGCTTTAATATAACACATGGAGTATATATTTCTCTACGAAATATGGAGAATTCCATATAAACTGTGCCACTAAACTCAAAGTAAAGATTTTTTTATACTAGAAGCAGTTTGCTCTCATACGTTCTTTGGCAATTTACTAAAGTTTTTGCAAAGACAACAGTGATACTATCCTTACAAATAACTACACGTGAGCATATGACCAAACATGCTCTTTCAAACTTCAATCCAATTATCATTAATTTTTTTGATAAGGTAAATTGTATTAATCAAAAGGGAGAAAAAAACTCCCATATACAAGAAGTATACCAAAAAGTAGAGAATTTACATCAAAACATGAAATATAACAAGTACATTGCAAATACAAGCATATTTATTCTATGGGGAAAAATTCCAGCAAATCGTAATAATTGATTATGACCAAACTATTGAATGTTCGTCTTTATTATGATGAATCAACGGAATAGTTCACAAATCAATGGAAAAGAATCTGAAAAATGGAGGAGAAACAAAAAGAAGATACCTTCGCTTGCCGACAAGTGCTGTTGGGAGAAGCTTAAATAATGTATAATACCTTTGTTTTTATAGTTGTTGGTTAGGTTGGGTATCTTATAGTTGTTCCATCTAAATCCACCCCAAGGCCCAAGGTTCAAGTCTAAAATATCAATGAACTTAACATATACTGTATGTTTTATACATATACATTTATTAGGTACGGTTCAATATTTTTTCGCTATTCTTTATAATATTAAAAAACCTACTCTAATTTCGGTACGGTTATAAATTTATATTGGAACCTATGGTTTTACTCAAAAAACCTAATAATCGGTACGGTTAGTTTCAGTTCAGTTGGTTTTTAGAATGGTTTTGACACCCCTAGTGGTACCTATGCTGGAGGGAGGTAGTAGGTACTCTACGAACTAGTCGAGGTGCACGCAAGCTGGTCCAAACACCACAGTTATAAAAAAAAAATTGAGTTAATTAGTCATTTGTTTATTGAAAGTTCTAAAGATTATTTCAAAAAATCTTTTTGACCAAACGCCATTAGGAAAAAGCTTTTCAATTATTGCTAAAACTTGAAAACACCTCTGGAGTAGTTTCTCACTATTTGCAAAACCAAAAAACTTTTCTCTAGCCGTGCTTGGTTAGAAAAAACTTCTGAAAAGTTTTTTCAATTTTCAAAAACTGGAAAAAATTGCAGAAATCTTTCATTAGGAGGAGGAGAAGAGGAGTGGTATAAGAAGGCCAAGAAGGAGGCAAAGTTAGAGATTATGGCGGCTAAGATTGCAGTGTTTGGACGTTTGTGTGAAGAACTTGGAGACAAAGGTGGGGACAAGAAGCTGTACAAGTTAGCCAAGGTGAGAGCCCGTGACCTGGACCAAGTGAAGTGCATCAAAAACGATGAAGGTAGAGTATTGATGGAAGAGGAATATATTATACATAGATAGCAAACATGCTTCCATAAACTGCTTAATGAAGAGGGGGATAATGATATTATGTTGGGTGATTTGGAGCACTCTTAGAGTCGTCTAGATTTTGGTTATTGTTGGCGTATTAAAATTGAGGACGTTGAGAGGGCTATGCGTAAGATGAGCAGGGGAAGAACAACCTGGCCAGACGAAATCCTGGTGGAATTTTGGAAAAGCTTGAGCAGGGCAGGCTTGGAATGGCTCACTGGGTTGTTTAATATTATTTTTCGGACGAGAAGATGCCTGCAAAATTAGGTGGAGTATGATGATTCCGTTGTACAAGAACAAAGGTGATATCCAAAATTGCAACAACTATAGCGGTATTAAGCCGGCGAGCCACACTTTGAAAGTTTGGGAGAGGGTGTTGGAAGCGAGGGCGAGGAGGAGTGTGTGTATTTACAAAAAACCAGTTCGGATTCATGTCAGGACGTTCGACTATGGAAGCCATTCACCTTGTAAGGAGGTTGGTGGATTAGTATAAGGAAAGGGAGACAGACTTGCATATGGTGTTCATTGATCTAGAGAAAGCATGCGACGAAGTCCTAAGGAGATTATATGGAGTTGTTTGGAGGCTATATGTGTTCTTGTGGCTTACACTAGAGTGATTAAGGACATGTATGATGGAGCTAAAACCCGGTGAAGTCAGCGGGGATAGGACTCGGACCATTTTCCAGTTGTGATGGGGTTACACTGGGGTCAGCTCTTAGCCCGTTTTTATTTGCCTTGGTGATAGACACACTGATGCGCCACATTTAATGCGAGGTGCCATGGTGTATGTTATTTGTGGTTGATATTGTACTGATTGACGAGAAGCAAGACGGTTTTAATTTGAGATCGGAGGTTTGGAGACAGATCCTGAAGTCTAGGGGTTTCAAGTTGAGTAGGACCAAGACAGAATATTTGGGTACAAATTCAGTGACGTGACCAATGAAGCGGACGTGGACGTGAGGCTTGATACAAAAGTCATTCCTAAGAGAGATAGTTTCAAGTATCTTGGGTCTATTATCCATGGAAATGGGGAGATTGACAAGGATGTTACACATTGTATTGGAGCGAAGTGGCTGAAATGGAGGCTCGCATCCGGTGTTTCATGTGATAAGAATGTTCCACCTAACCTTGAAGGTAAGTTCAATAGAGTGGTTGTTAGACTCACTATGTTATATGGGGTAAAGTGTTGGCCTAGTCAAGAACTCCCATGTCCAGAAGATGAAAGTAGCATAAATGAGATGTTGAGAGATACTCCAGAGTTGGAGTGGCCCTTGCGGGGACAAGATGCGGGAAGCGAAACTTAGATGGTTTGGGCATGTGAAGAGGAGAAACACAGATGCCCCAGTAAGGAGGTGTGAGAGGTTGACCTTGTTGGGTCTGCGAAGAGGTAGAGGTAGGCAAAATAAGTATTGATGAGAGGTGATTAGGCAGGATATGACGTTGAATGTGTGAAGGTCGGGATTAAGATAGAAGGCTAGTAGGTAGTCGAGAGTGTTTATTTCCCATACCAGTAGTATTATTGTTAGTTTTGTATTCTATTATTGTTAGATTTCTATTTTACATGCTGTTCCTTTCGCTTTGGTTTCTTATTATCTTGTTGTTGTTACTGCTTGTTGCTATTGCTTTTTTTTTTTTCATCTTTCCTCGAGCCGATGGTCTATCGGAAACCGCCTCTCTACCGTTAAGGTAGGGGTAAATTCTGCGTATTCACGACCCTCCCCGAATTGTTTTTGTGTTAGTATACTGGGTTTGTTGTTGTTATTGCTGTTTTCCTCAAGCTTTAAGAGGACTTTCTGGATTTTCCAGTATCATTTAGTGTTTATCATTTACCTGCATTCTGTCATCTCAAATGAAGCTAGTGTGCGCAATAAAGTAGTAGTCAAGGATGATTGCTGAACTATTACCAATTATTACTGCTATTATTACATACACATATATCACTTCAGGATGTTAGGACGGAACTGGAGGTGACCATGAGAGTCAAGAAGAACAGTGCTTTATAATTTTGGAAATTCGTCTGCGGATGTTTAATTCCTCTTTTCTTTCTTTCTTTTTTTGTGCAATTAGCTGAATATCAAAAACTTGCAGTGTGAAGGAGATGGAATTGTTCGTTCTTATATTCATAACTGGTCACTTATGAATCCTTTATGCTTTGTGTCTGCTTCAATAATGGGATGTGGGCTCTTGATGAGATCTAAGGCTGTTTATTGCACTATTAAAAAAATGAAAAATGCACATACACACACACAAAGAGAAGAGGACTGTCTGCTGATCCTATCTGTATTCTTCTTTTACAGGTTGACGAGAATAATCGATTAAGAACAGAACTTCAAAAGAAGATTCTGGAAGTTGAAAAATTTGTAAGTAATAATCAGATCGGTGGTCTGTGGACCAAAGTTTTCTTATGCTTTACGTTATTTGGTTCCACAATATGCAAAATTCTGAATATCATTATGCTGGCTATCTATTATCTTCTAATGCCCTTCTACTTGTAGCCTTCACTGCAATACAATTTTTTGTTTGTTACATGCAAATGCAAAGCATCACTTTTTGTGTCACTTCGACATTATATATGTAGTGCCATTTGCTAGACTTACACATCTTTAGTGACAATGCCTATATTCCCCACTATATTTGATCGTAGGGATCTAACAGTTGATAAAAAGGTGGCAGCTATTGCTAGCTGCTCCGTACTTCTACTTAAAGGTAGCAGTTCATAAAGCAGACCATCTAGCTTCACTTTTAAGTTGAATAATTCAACTCTTTGCAGAAGGTAGTATATTATACAGTCAGGGTATATATGGTTGTACAACATTTTGTAGACTATAAATTTGAGCTTGTGACCTCAACCTGTTTGGGATTGAGGATTGGTAATAGTTGTTGCAGAGTTGATGTCAATAGCAGTTAGCACGTCGTCTATGCCGATTAGGTTTTCGCTGCCACTTAAATATGATCATTGTACCCTTAAGGAATTGTTAAATGTAACTTTCATAGACAGAGAATATGCTGCTAGATCATTAATCTATTTGTTTAAGGTTGTAACTAGCATTGTACCCAAGGGTGTGCCTAATGGTCAATGAAATGAGTCGAGAACCATGAGGTCTCAGGTTCAAATCCTAACAAAGGCAAAAAAATAAAAATAATAGGTGATTTCTTCCCATCTGTTCAAAATTTGATGGACTGGTTATACCTGTGTTGGTGGGTGGCAGCAGGTACCTCGTGGAATTAGTCAAGGTGCGCGCAAGCTAACCCATACACCACGGTTTAATTAAACAGTAGCATTCATTAAAATAATTTGGTGAACTTGGATAATTACCACTATTTTTTTGGTGATGGAAGGAAATGATCCACTGAAGTGAAAAAAGAAAAAAGAAAAAAGAACTGTAGTATGATTCCAAAGAACTGAAGCAGATAGTGGTTAAGACTAAATTTATGTATTGTTTTTGTATTTTGGTGGATGAATCATCAAAGTGTTTTGATTTACAAATGAGGAGGTTGGGGGAGGAAGACAATACATAATGCAAATATAGTTGCAATACATAGCCTGGATTAAGTTAAAGAGGATAACTTAACAGAAATCTCAGTTATAGCTCTTGACTAGTGTCTGCTGAAGATTGCTTCTGTCAATGATTATCCCATGTGATAACAAATTTATAACTAGGAGATTAGACAACTTTTTACTTGAAAAGGATATCGATTTTCTGCTTCTGGTTCTTGTGACGATCAGATCTATACAGAAGATGAAGGAAATCGGCGGTAGTTTCGATCTGCCAGTTTGGAAAAGTGTGGGGAAGTTAATGTCCCAATAATGGTTTACCATTATCAAAAAGAGGCAACCCGGTGCAGTAAGATTTCACTATGCACGTGGTCCGTGGAAGGGCCAGACCACATTGGGCCTATTGATAGAAGTGCACCCCTAATTTTCAGTGCAGTCACGACAAGTAGTACATGCACCATAGACCCTCCCTCGTTTTCAATTACAAGGATTATACATTTGACCAGGAGATCACGAGTTCAAGCCGTGAAACAGTCTCTTGCAGGAATGTAGGGTAAGGTTGCGTACAATAGATCCTTGTATTCCGACCATTCCCCAGACCCACGCATAGTAGGAGCTTAGTGCACCAGGCTGTCCTTTACAAGGATTACTTATTTGATATTCTTATACAAGTGCACAAAAGTCATTTTGTATTTCCGACATTATTGGTAATAAGTTTTGTTGTTACTGCTTGTTATTACTGCTTTCTTTTCATCTTTCCTTGAGCCGAGGGTCTATCTTCAAGGTAGGGGTAAGGTTTGGATACACATTACTCTCCCCAGACCCCACTTGTGGGACTATACTAGGTTTTTTGTTGTTGTTGTTGTTGTTGTTGTTGTAGTGGTAAAAAGTTTGTCTCATCCTCACTGAGTAAGTCTGCGCATAGGCTTCAGATAGTGGGTGTTACAAGAACCCGGCTATTGCAAATGACGTAGATGCAAATGACTATACTAGGTTTTTGTTGTTGTTGCCGTTGTTGTAGTGGTAATAAGTTTGTCCCAGTCTCACTGAGTAAGTCTGCGCATAGGCTTCAGATAGTGGGTGTTACAAGAACATAGCTATTGCAAATGACGTAGATGCCTCGATTGACTTCTTGAGCTCATTACTCAATTCGTAATGTAGCCTCTTCTTGTACTTATTTTGCAGCTCTCTTGTTGCTGAAGTTAATATACTTTAACTTTAACAAGTAGAAAAAAGGAAAAGAAAATGAAATAAAAGGCAGCAAACAGGAAAGAGAAATTAATTGTAAAAGAAAAGGAGGATGGCTGAATAGCTTTTAGCTTCATTTTCAATGAATAAAAATGTGTAAGTTTGTTATAATTGCAACAGTGTTTAAGTCGGTATTGTTGCACTTTCTGAGATTCTAGGTTAGAAGAAAATGAATGCAGTGAAATAGCATATGCTTGTATTTAACTAGCTTTGGAGTTCTGTGTCAGACAACCTTTTCTATTAATAAGCATTGCTCCAAATAGTAATGAAAGAAAACTTTCCTTTTCTTTTGGGTCAAAAAAGTCCTGTCATTACTGTTTAGAGCAATGTTTCAACTCGGTACGTCTTATGTACTGCCAACATATAGGTAATTATGTGTACAATATTATCCCTTGGACTGACATGATCATCAAGGAGTTAAATTGATTAGTTTTATGTGCCAGTTCTAGTTTGTTGTCAAAAGTTTTCTATTTTCACTCACGGTTCTGTTTGGTATTTAACCAAATCAGTTGTCGTGCTGATGTTCTAAAGTTAAGACTTTGCTTCGGATATGATTCTGTGACTCCTTGCCTCTTCTTATTAAATTATACAATATGTGCAACCGGCACCTCTTTGAAATAGTGTAATGTGATCATAGTCAATAGTCTTAAGATAAGAAATTTTAATTCGACTCATGTATCCAATGTTCTTATAATATTTGGGGTCTCCACATTTTGCAGAGATCAGGAGAACTGAAAGGTCAGATTCCTTGTTCTGTTGGTCAGTTGGATCATCTTAACGAGGCTGATGGAGCTCATCCATCAACTTTGGGTTTTGGAAGTCAAATTCCTGAACTTACATACATGGACAGTATAGGACATAATTTGTCTAGTAATATGGTTCTTGCAAAAGATCCCAGGCAAAATGATTTGAACTTGACTCTTAAAAATCAGGGAGAAAGCCACACCGAATATAGCAAGGTGAATGGTATATTGAGAGCACTACCTGGTGGTCAGACAACAACTGATAATTCTGGCATCTCTCATTTCTCATCACCTTCGGCATCATTTTCACCAAACAGGTATTAGCATAAGTACAATTCATCATCTAAACATCAGTTTACCAGGCGCAGACATTACAAGTTAGGTGTTACCGCTGCTGTATTAAAAATGTTTGAGAAAAGAGATAAATGCAGCAGTTTTCTTCATAGATACAAACAGAAAGTGACATTAGACTGGCTTAGGTAGGTATCAAATAGAAGCAGAATATGACAGACGGCTCAATATATCTGGACAAGGTCTGATACCAGTGGCCGAAGTTAGCAGCAGTATGAAGCAGGTCCCTCTCTGTCACCATGATGAAATTTCGTCTTCTAACAATTCATAATGTTCCCCCCCCCCCCCCCCCCCCCCACACACACACACACACAAATTATAAGTAATGTATCATTCTAGGATCTTGTTTTGAAGATCCAGGAGCATGAACAGGAGATTATACAATTGAGGAAACATCTTTCTGAATATTCCATCAAGGTAAATAAGAGCCTGTGTTTTTAGTATACCATTTTCGTTTTGTTATTTCATTGTCAAAGTGAATGGTTTATGTTTTTGGTAGGAATCACAAATTCGCAACGAGAAATATGTTCTGGAAAAGCGAATTGCTTATATGCGCATGGTGGGCCCGAGACTGTCATACTTGCCAATTCCACTCATTTTCTGTTTGTTAATCCATCTTCTTACTAGTCCTTGAACTTGCTGAGGTTATTTGCTCTTAACATGTGTATAGGCCTTCGATCAGCAGCAACAAGATCTTGTTGATGCTGCATCTAAAGCGATATCATACAGACAAGATATAATTGAGGAAAATATACGTCTTACATATGCACTGCAGGTATGCCTGTACATTCACAGGGACTCATATTTTGCTTTGTTATGTTTATCTATTAGTGCGTTAATGATTTTATAATCCTTATGGAGAAGAATATGATCAGTTCTTTTCATTAGTACCCTGTAATCCAAATTTTTGGTTTTGCTTGTTGCTGCTTGGTGAGTAGAGGTTGAAGATGTTGCTTTTAAAAATTATTTGTGATCTCATATTTTGTTGAATGTTCCTTCCTTGTTCTTCAATTTGGATCTCTCCCAGATACCCACCCATGTAGCTATCTACCTCTCTAGTTTTTGTTTTGGTCATACTATGTTATCTGTTTGCGATCAACTTATGTTCTATGGCTTTGATACTTTATACTGACGAGATTTAGCTAGCGTTTGGACGTAGGTTTGATTGGAACTTGAAAAAAGAGTTTTTGAAGTTGTGTTGAAAAATAATTTTTGAAAGTTGAAGTTGTGTTTGGACATGCATTTTATTTGAAGAAAAGATGAAGTTTTGTGAGTGGAAGTCAAATTTTCATCCAAAAACTGCCCTAAACTATTTTTTGGGAACTTGAAAATTGTTGAAATTTTTTTCCCCAAAACATGATCATATTTCATAATTAAATAATGTTTTCAATTTTTTTTTGAAAAACTGAAGGCAAAATCTATGGCCAAACGGGAGCTTAATTCTGAAGATTTGCCCAATTGTTTCTAGGGAAGGTGCCCGCCGCCTCCCCCTCTGAGCTTTGATGTAGTGATTGGATTCTAACCCTGCCGCAAACAAAAGCCTGGTATTTAGGTGGATAAGGGTAAAGAGACATACCCATTATCCACCAAATTTTGATCCGTGCGCCACTGTCCCTCGGGGATTTCTCAATTACAAATTTTTTTTCTTGTGAAGGTGCATGCGCAGTTTTTTGAATATTCAGCAACTTCGTTGAATCATGACTAGAATTTTTGTACTTTGTGTTTGACAACCAGGGCCAGCCTGTTACTTGTCAGTAAAGCTGTTGAGCTGCTATCTGATTCTTTTTATTGCAAATATTTTCCCATTCCATGATTCTATTTTGAGGTTCATGTATTTCTTCAGGCTGCACAGCAAGAAAGATCAACATTTGTATCATCTTTGCTGCCGCTTCTTGCAGAGTATTCTCTTCAGCCACCCGTAACTGATGCCCAATCAATTGTCAGTAATGTCAAGGTAAACATGACTCTCTCTCTCTCTCTATATGTGTGTGTGCGCGTGTGTACACACACTATATATATACACACACACGCACATATACATATATATACATGTCTTTCTGTCTCTGTGTGTGCGCGCGCCTGTGGATTGGACGAGAAAGACACTTATTAAAGGAACCAATGCTATGCCACTCCCTGTACAGATGCACAAGGAAAGGAAATCAATATATGCAAGGCACCAAGGTGTTGCATCATACAGATGCTATATGTGAAAGCAAATACTACATTAGCAGTGTAAACTGATTAAATCTTCCACAGATCAGCAAAAGTTGTATGATTAGTTGGAATCACTGCTTAGTGTCACATTACAACAAGAAGTACGCCTCAATCTGAAGTTAGTTGGGAGCAGCTATATATGAATCTTCTATATCTGTTCCACTCTAGTTGGGTCTATTTCATTCCAATACCCATTGATGTATCTTTATGGACAAATTAAGAGTTCTCTAAAAGTAGAGAGTGTAACATTTTATAGTTTTAATCCTCTAGGACTCATCTTTGTGACTCATACGGCAGCACACGTGCGGTATAAGTTATCAGCCACACGTGCGGTATAAGTTATCAGCTTTCTTACTCCTTACATAAGACAGGGACCACTAAATAGTCTCATTTCATGGGTCAAACACATTATCCTATCTGCTGTATCAAGTTTTATCTTTGTTCGTCTTCTTTTTCAGTAAGTCTTGTCATCATATTATCTTCATTTCCATTAACTGGCCTGAAGTTAAGAGAAGTGAAAGTTCAAGATGTAATTTGTTGACAAAGTAAGAGGGGTGAACAAGTATAATGTTCAAAATTGATTCTGCTGTTTGTATCAATTGTAAGAAAGAAAGACCATGATTTCCAAACTTGTAACAGTGTTGATGGAATGTATGGTAGAGTTTATTTAACTTAACCATTCTAAATACCAATATAATTTTTCTAGCTCAATAAGCAAAATATTGCAGGTTCTGTTTAGACATTTACAAGAGAAGCTCTTTGTTACTGAGGTATGTTTGCTGGAAGTACCCATTCTGTTCATTCTGACCACTGGTCCATGGATATAAACTTCCCTTCCCTAATTGAACATATTAAAGATATATAGGTACTCTTTTTGTAGGCAAAGTTAAAGGAGTCTCAGTACCAAATGACACCTTGGCGATCAGATATAAACCTGTCAAATTTTGCTCAATCACCTCCTCGTTCTGCTGAGGCAAGTCTAATATTCAATGACATAATATGTTGAAGGAATTCTTTTTCCAATGTACGATGGAATGTTCTTTTACAGATTAAAGAAGGCCTTGAACTGGTACCACAACAAGCATATTCCGGTGAAAAGGGTCCTCTTTCTTCAGATCCCCAGGCTACAACAGTATGGGATCCCTTGAGGAATTCTCAGAGTGGTTTAAACCGTGATGCTGCAATAAATCTGGAGACTGATGACTTGGGGAGGTATTCACCTCTTACAAGCAGGTGAGCCTGGTCAAATGGAGACTGCTACTGTGAACTGAATGTACAATTCCAACCATCTGCTTTTGGTGGTGGTGGGTTCTGTTGTCGTTGACTTCTCCAAATGCTTGGTCATTTTTGGATGAAATTGATGGCAAAATCATGTTCTCATTTTCCCACAAATAAATTTTATTTCCCAACCACTTTTTCTGGCTCTTTGGAAAATGATGAAAATAATGATTAGGAAAAGATTACATAAAAATAATTTTAATACCCAGGAAAAGATTAGGAAAGCTCAAATTCTCCAAAATTTTGTTTAGGATAAACAATAGTTGTATGTTTCCTTATCAAGGGAATGATTCTTCTTCTTCTTCTTCTCTTTTATTTATTTATTTATTTTTTTGTGAAGCATGGTGCTTTTATAGGTTGATTCTGTCTTTATTTGCTTTTGTTGGTTAATTGACATTGCTGGTTCTAGTATGCTCCCTTTATCCCAATTTAGATGAAATTGTTTGACTTTCTTGAAGATTAAAAGATTGTTTGAGTGGATAAGTTGTATTCAGTGTCATTAAAATTTAAAAGCATCAATTCGTCGCTTAAAACAATGAAGCGATTTGAAGTGAGGGGTTATTGTTTCATGGGTCTTCGTAATGCGCCTCAGAGAAGTCTGTGTCACTTTAAAAATGATGCGCAAGATGATCCCAACTGGAAGTCATCAGTTCTTTTCGCTTTTAAGGAGTTGGATTAATATCAGCATCATTATGTATTGGATATCGAATTCACTCCCGTTTTAGCTTATGATTTACAAGGCATCTGCTTGTAAAGTTATATTTAAGTATCTATTTTTCCTCTCTCTTGGGGTATGACATTAGCTTTACTTTTAACTCTTCACTTGTTACAATGTATGACTGTCTGGAAGAATTTGTTAACATCATTTAACCATACGACAGTCTTGCCAATCAAGCTATATGGAATCGTCTCAGCCTTTGTCTGCAGTTGCATGACCAATATAAAGATTGTCAACATAGTTGTGAACTGGAAAGTTGCAGGCAGATCACTAACTTTTAAGAGCATCATGCAACATTTGATCACCTGTGGACTAATTTTTGGGCACTAGCAGTTGTAAACATAGATTCACAGTCTAGATTAGGACTCCATCTACTCCTCTTTTCTCCCTCATATGTGGTATTCTGGTTTGTGTTGATTTGCTGATCTCTCTGGTTAAACATTTGTTCCCTTGAGTATAAACTTGGTCTTTTTTGCAAGAGGATTTTCATACTTTCTACAGTTTGTGCATGTATCATGGTTCACCTTTTGATTGTTTTTCTGATATTTGCTTATTTTCACGGTTCATACGATTTGCTTGATTCACTTTGTTTATTGATTTTGTTCCATTGTGGGTAACTTTGTTCTTTCGGTCTTTAATATGCCTGATTCTACAGGAGTACTACGACCGAAGTCATACCATCACAACTTGCAGGTAATATGCATTTGAAGCCTAAAAGTGAAGAAACATCCAGTAAGCAAGTCACTTTTAGCGATCTCATCAGCAGCAATGAGATGGATGATTCTGAGATGGGGAGACATCAAAATGGTATAGAGCCTAATTGGGCCCATAAAAGCTCACCATATACATCACAGCTAGATGATCCAAGCTCATCGTATCCATACCTGCCACCAGTTCTCGAGGAACCTTCATCCTCGTATTCGGAAGGTGAAATTTTAGTGCATTTGATTGCTGTTATTCTTATTTTCTTTAACCTGTATAGAGACCTGAGAAATGTAATTTTAACAGAAGCCCATTGAACTGGACCAAAATGGAACGTTCTTGATAAGAAGGTTATAGTGAAATGTTAAATCAAATAAGCTTCCTGCAGGGTTTATTATACTGTTCACGTCATTACCAAGATTAGGAAAAAAGTCTGTGTTGTTCCCCAATTTAGGTTTTTGTTAAAATAGGTTGCTACTGTGCCCTAAACTTGAGCATTGTTCAGCCGCAGATGAAGAGGCACTACCTGCAATAGAGGGTCTCCAAATTTCTGGTGAAGCTTATCCTGGACAGGCACTCCAAGCTTGTGGCTACTCGATTAATGGAACAACCAGTTGCAATTTTGAGGTGTTTTGTGCTTCAGCCTTTTCAGCTTCCTTCCTCAGTCATTTCCTTTCCTGCTGTTTCTGATTTTTGATTCCACTTTTATCACTTGATCTTTCATGCTGTATATTATTAGCCTTCTGTTTAAACTTACTTTTTTTTTCTTTTTGGTTATTCTTGAACTTGCAGTGGGTTCGTCATTTGGAGGATGGATCTTTCAACTATATAGAGGGTATGTCACTAAATAATTCACATATCTGTTTTGCTTTATTTCTCCTTTGAGGCCACGTGGCACTGTTGTGACAGGGGCAAAGCAACCGACATACCTTGTCACCGCTGATGACGTTGATACGTACCTTGCTATTGAAGTCCAGCCATTGGACAACCGGAAGCGGAAGGTACTGCTTCTACCCTTTGCTGTCTCGTTGTATCAAACCTCCATGCTTCCCTCCTAAGTTGCTTGCACTCTTTGCTTTCGATGCCGCACTTATTTCGAACACGATGTAGGTGTGTGATTCATACCGGATCTAGTCAACCGATTTTGGTTACTTTGACCAAATTCGACGAAGAAATCCGGGACAAGAAATCAAAACAAAAGCTAGGGTGAAATTGAAGAAAATGGAATACGTTGTATCTAGAAATTTCTATTTCAATCCTTTTCCTTTTATCTCTTTCTCGGATCTCCTCTTGATCAATATTTTCTCCTTCTTGGAACACATTGTAAGTTTCCGCGTAATGTCTCATAATTTATACATTTTTATAACTCTATTTTTAGATATTTGAATTGTTTATACCCGAATTTCCACACCCGTTTTCGTACCTCCGAATCTTAAGATTTATATCTTGAAGGACCCAACCTCTAGATCCGCACCCATTTCAGATACTCGCACCAGGGGTGTTCATCGGTCGGTACGGTACGGTACGGTATTTAGACATTTCGGTTCGGTATTTCGGTATTCGGTTTCGTAAAATGCTATACCAATGTCGTACCTAACTAAATTCGGTATAGTTCGGTTTTTCACCTTTCGGTTTATTCGGGGGCAAAGGCGGGGACAAGAAATTGTACCGGTTGGCCAAGGTGAGGGGGAGGAAAGCCCGCGACTTAGACCAAGTCAAGTGCATCAAGGACGAGGATAGGCAAAGTATTGATGGACGAGGCACTTGGTAGGAGAAAATGACATACATACTTCCATAAACTGTTGAATGAGGAGGGGATAGACGCATTGCGCTGGGTGAGTTGGAGCACTCCGAGAGTCGGCGGAATTTTAGGTACTGTAGGCGGATTACGGTAGAGGAGGTGGAAGGGGCGATGCGTAAGATGTGCAGAGGCAGAGCGACGGGGCTAGACGAAATCCCGGTGGAATTCTGGAAGAGCGCGGGGCGAGCAGGTTTGGAGTGGCTCATTGGGTTGTTTAATGTTATTTTTAAGACGAAGAAGATGCCCGAAGAATAGAGGTGGAGTACGTTGGTTCCGCTTCACAAGAACAAGGGTGATATCCAAAATTGCAACAATTATAGGGGTATCAAGCTGTTGAGTCACACTATGAAGGTTTGGGAGAGGGTGGTGGAGGCCAGGGTGAAGAGGTGCGTGTCTATTTCCGAGAATCAATTTGGATTCATGTCGGGGCGTTCGACTACAGAAGCGATTCATCTGTTAAGAGATTAGTGGAGCAGTACAACAAGAGGAAGAAGGGCTTGCATATGATGTTTATTGACCTTGAG
Organism: Nicotiana paniculata; assembly: GCA_005239505.1. NCBI lineage: Eukaryota > Viridiplantae > Streptophyta > Magnoliopsida > Solanales > Solanaceae > Nicotiana > Nicotiana paniculata. The sequence goes on along the minus strand of ML337966.1, from coordinate 74,970 downwards.
AAAACGTACGATAAAGTTCCGAGGGAGGTCCTGTGGAGGTGCTGGAGGTTAGCGGCGTTCCGGTAGCGTACATTAGGGTGATTAAGGATATGTATAATGATGCTAAGACTCGGGTGAGGACTGTGGGTGGTGACTCGGAGCATTTCCCTGTGGTGATGGGGTTGCACTAGGGATCGACTCTTAGCTCGTTTTTATTTGCCTTGGTGATGGATGCACTGTCGTGACACATCTAAGGGGAAGTGCCTTGGTGCATGCAATTTGCCGATGATATAAGTGTTGATTGACGAGACGCGAAGCGGAGTTAACGCGAGGTTGGAGGTTTGGAGACAGAGTCTAAATGTTTCAAACTGAGTAGAATCAAGACAGAATGTTTGGAGTGCAAATTCAGTGACGGGATCCATGAAGCAGACGTAGAGGTAAAGCTTGACGCTCAAGCAGTGAAATTAAAAGCGCGCTTTAAGCGTGCCTAAGCGCAAAAGCGAGGCGCACAAACACTTTGCCGCTCCGCCTGACCTCAAGCGAGGCGCATGTGTCAGACAACCTTTACTTCCTTTTTAAAATCATAATAAGTTAGCCTGGTACAGTTCCCTAGGCCATATTTTAGGCAAATAGCCAGGGAAATATGGAAAACTAATTAAGGGAGGAAATCAAATTTTCCAAAAATTATAAAAAGAGAAGATGATGGAATTATAAGAAGAACAGAGGAGTTGAAGGGCTGCAACATAAAAAGACAAAATCAAACAACTGCAGCGGAACAAGCCTCTATCACAGGTCTTCTTCTCTTCTCTGTTTCTTTATCTCTTATACTTTTTGTATGCCTTTCTCTCTTCTACCCATTTTTTTCTTGTGTTGTTCTTTCTTTGTAATAAGAGATACAGACAAAAGAATTCTCCATTAAAAGATGAGTATTTGACTGAGTTGACTTTTTCTTGTGATAAATTTTTTGCTGTTTGTCCTTTTGGGTAATAAATGAGTTTGGTGCTGAAATTTTATAGTTATTCCTTTTGTATTTGTACAAAATTTGTAGAATTAAATGGGACACTTGTCCTTGTTTGATGATTCATGTTGTCTAACTTTTATAACTATCACTATATGTGCAACACATGTAAAGAGACTGAGACTAAGAGAGGATAAAGACACAAATACTGGACTCAACAGTCATATATTATTATTTAAAAATTATAATTGCATGCAAAATGCATTACATATTACTTTTTAATAAGTTTTCAGAATTATAAATGACAGAGGACTGTCCAACTTTATGTTCTTGTTATGTATTACTATTTAAAAATTATAACTGCTTGCAAGATGCATTATATATATTTTGTTAATTTTCTTTTTCAGAATTAGAAATGGCAGAGGACTTGTCCAAAGGCAATCGAAGGGATCCTGGCCGGAAATATAATCATTTGAAGGATCCTAATGACACTACAAGAGTCACATGCAATTTTTGTGGAAAAACAACCACGGGTGAAATTAATCGGGCAAAACAACATTTGATTGGGAACTTTAGGAATGTAGTGACACCAATGAGAATCACCCTATTGAAGAAAGATTATATGGAGGAATATTATTTTAGCATTAGAAGTGGAATCTAGAATGAGTTTATATTTCCTTATTAAGACTTAAGTTGATGATTCGATGAAGTTTTACTTCATTATAAGTAATATATATTTATTATTTATATGGCTATTTTGTTCTCTAAATATTAGATATATATATTTAAAAAATTCTTCATAGTGCGTTTTTTTTCGGTGACCACGCTTTAAGCTCCAACAGGGCTTCAGCTTTTTGCACTTTTCGCTTTTGACAATACTGCGCTCAAGTTATCCCTAAGAGAGCGAGTTTTAAGTATTTCGGGTCTATTATCCAAGGTAATAGGGAGATTGGCGAAGATGTCACACATCGCATCGGAGCAGGAGGATGAAGTGGAGGCTCGCTTCCGGTGTTTTATGTGATAAGAATGTGCCGCCGCCAAGACTTACGGATAAGTTTTATAGAGTGGTGGTTCGAGCGGCTATGCTGTATGGGGCTAAGTGTTGGCTAGTCAAGAACTCCCACGTGCAGAAGATGAAAGTAGCAGAGATGAGGATGTTGAGATGGATGTGTGGGTGTACCAGGAGAGATAAGATTAAGAATGAAGCTCTCCGGGACAGAGTGGGAGTAGCCTCCGTGGAGGACAAGATGCGGGAGTCGAGGCTGAGATGGTTCGGACATGTTAAGAGAAGAAACATTGATGCTCCTGTTATGAGGTGTGAGAGGTTGACCATGGAGAGGTCGAGGTAGGCCTAAGAAGTACTGTGGAGAGGTTATTAGACAGGACATGACAGGACATGGCGCTTCTTCAGCTCACTGAGTACATGACCCTTGATAGGATGGTGTGGAGGTCGAGGATTAAGGTAGAAGGTTAGTAGGTAGTATTTAGTTGTTCATCGATAGTCTTAGTAGCACGCATTTCCCTTCATATTCTTAGATTTTTATTACATTATGTGATTTTGTTCGCCTCATGTATTGTATTCCCTGTTGCTATTATTTGGTACTACTTATCCTTTATCTCTTCTTTTTTCTTCCTTCTGTATTCCTTCCTTGCTTTCCTCTTCTTCTTCTTGCCCTTCCTGAGCCGAGGGTCTATTAGAAACCGCCTCTCTACCTGCATTAGGTAGGGGTAAGGTCTGCATACAGCCTACCCTCCCCAGACCCCACCTGTTGGGAAAATACTGGTTTTTTTGTTGTTGGTTTCAGTTTATTTGGTTCGGTAACTTCGGTTTATTCAGTTTATACTAACTAGTGCATAGTGTCATGGACGGTAATATCTTAATTAAAGTACTCAAAAGTACAAAACTTAAAACGTTTGACAAAAGTTTTGTCCAAAATCAGCAAATACCAACCTAGAGAGAGAAAACTTAGAGAAATATCTTGTTACTTGCTTAGAGTTAATTGATGAACTTAGAAAATAACGGAAAGTAAAATTTTTGATTTCTTATATTTAAGTTATAATTAATAAAATGTGTATTGTGTAATATAATATATATTTCGGTACGATATCGATATTTCGGTGTTTCATTTTAAAATACCATACCTAATACCAATTTTTTTTTAAAACTTAAACCAAATACTATACCGAATACCAAAATATCGAACACCGAATACCAAAATTTTCGGTTTTGGTACAGTAATTCAGTATTTACCAAATTATGCAAAGTCCTACTCGCACTACAGTCCGAGGAACTTAGCCCCCCCCCCAAACAAGAAACACTCCATCCATCCTAATTTGTTTGGACTATGGTGCGAGTATCTGATATGGGTGCAGATCTAGAGGTTGGATCCTTCAAGATCTAAATCTTAAGATTTGGAGGTACGGATATGGGTGTGGAAATTCGGCTAAAAGCAATTCAAACAATTCGGGTCCGAGCAAACTTAGCTTCAAAGATCACAAGAAATGTCATCGCTGGAGCCCCAACTTTCCAGATCTTATTTCTTAAAGTCGCTTCCATATTTCCTTTCTTTAAGTGGAGTAATGTTTTGGCCATGGATGTTGAACTTGAACAACAAATATACACCATTAAACCAGAAAAAGTTGCAGAAAAAGGGGGGTTGGGGGGTGGTGATGAACTTCGAACTTTCCACCAGAATTTTGGCTTCTACCAGCTGTTCCAGGATCTCCCCGATCATTTCTATTTTGTATTTCTTCTCTTCTTTATCATCTCTGTTCATGTGTTTTTGTCACTGGAAATAGACAACTTCAACTTGGCCAACAAAGTTTTCGATCGTCTGAATCTCTTCTGGGTCAAATATTGGCAAATTGGTGCAACTGATATCAATTAGTTTTTTGGTAGGTCTTTGTGTGATTGTTTTTGAGGGAGAGAAGAGGAAGGTGGTGTGATGACGTAAAAAAATGTGAGTGTTGGATATGAAGCAACAGAGCTAACATGGATAAGCGGGAAGCTCCTGTTGATCTCAGCTTGATACCACCAGAATTGCTCAGATCAACTACAACAGCATACTGTTTTTGGGTACTAAGGAAATGTCAAAAATATGTCCGTATACAAGAAGTATAGCATAAAATAGAAAACCTTACAAAAAGACATGGTTTTCTACCAATGGCACCAATCATCTATACAAATAGAAACCTCATTGGTGCCCCAAAATGAAGCAAGGGAAAAATGGCTATTCCTCAAGTGTACAAAGTCTTTCTCTACTCCTTCAAAAGCTCTCTATTCCTCTCTCTCCATACGTTCCACGTAAGTGCTAGAGGAGCAACATCCCATGACTCTGCATCTTCTCTTACGTGACTTCGTCTTCTAAACACCCAGTTAAACATAGTTTCTTTCACAGTGCCCGCGATCACCCACTCAGATTGAACCGTCTCAGAATTTCTCCACCATAAACAAGACGCCGTTCACAATGTAAAAGGAGGTGATCCACATTTCTCCCGAGTCTTTACACATGAAGCACCAATTAATGCATGTAATCTTCCTCTTCCTCAAATTCTCTGTCATCAGTATCACCCCCTCGCAGCTAGCCAAGTGAAAAAATACACCTTTCTTGGTACCCTCGGGAATATATCGAAATATGTGGAAAAAAAAACTCCTCTCTAATCAGAAGCTTCTCATAATAGGACTTAATTGAAAAAACACCATTTACCCCCGTTCCCCATCTCCATGCATCATGACTATCAACAGTAATTGTTTGTCGGTGAAACAATTCGACCTGCAGGCTTTTGGCAGAGATAAGGAAAAAAGGAGAAAGGAAAAATAAAAGGAGAAAGGAAAGAGGAAAATAAGAAGAGGTAAATTTTTCTGGCGGTTTAAAAAATTACGTGCCAAATGCGTGAGATACAATGTTTCCTTAATATTGGTGCTGGTCAGAAAAGGTGGTATTTTATAGTACTTCGGGCAAAGAGGGGTTGGGGGTGGGTGAGTAGTCGTAGGATCCCCACAAAGTTCGGGTGTACAACTCGAAATTCGGGACAATTACAAGGTTCTTTTATGTGTTATCCCTTTTTCATTTATTGATCTTCTGCTTCAATCTATGTTTTCTGGATAGCAAAACAATGAACCTTTACCTATAAAGTTTTAAGAAAAGGTTGTATTCCATCTCATCTTAATTTCATTGACATATTATAATGTTTATGTTGATGGAATAAGGTACTCCCCCCGTTTCAATTTATGTGACGTGGTTTGACTCCCCGGAGTTTAAGAAAAAAAATAAAGATAATTTTTGAAACTTGTGGTCTTAAAAATTTAAAGGGCTAAAGCTTTATGGGGTCGTAACATTTGTGTTGCTATAAGAGCTTCTCATTAAGGGTAAATGAGAATTTTAAAGTTAAGTTTTTTCCAAGCGTAGAAATGCGTCATTGTTTTTGGAACGGACTAATAAAGAAATTGTTTCACATAAATTTAAACGGAGAGAGTATCAATTTACTGTTGGATGTTGAAGTGTTAAGTTGTTGCTAGAGGAAAAGGAATTTTCTTGTGCTAATTGAAATGCTCAGGGATATTAGCGTACCGAGAGTTGTCAAAGCTCAAAATTTCATTATTCATCGAAGTCTTCTATGTTATTCAACATTCCAAAATGGAAGTGTCTGTCACCTGAAATAGCAAGGAGGGCATATGGTTTCTAGTGCTTTTTGTTGAGATGGCATACTTGTTACTGTTTCTCTTTTTTTTTTCAGAAAAAAAAATTCCAAGCCATTTGTCAACATAATATATTTCGTGTAGTTTATGGGGAGGGGAGGGCCCGTGANGGGGGGGGGGGGAGGGAGAAGGAAGAAGAAGGCCATGCACCTACGTGGTGTAGGGTGAAACTGCAACCATTCACATCCAACTTTGCAGTTTCTAAACATCCTTTGGTGCTTATTTTAGTATAAAATAATAAAAAAAAGGAAGACTGCAAAAATAATGTGGTTTTATTTATTTATAAGAATTGTTCTTTTCTTTTTCCAATGAAAAAAGCTGTTCTTTTTATTAGGTTTATCTTGAAGGAAATAACAATGGCTTTTCTTCTTTTGGTTATCAGGGTGAGCTCGTGAAGGTCTTTGCAAATGAGCATAGGAAGATCACTTGTGGTACTTTAAGTCATTCTCATCCAATATTTGAAACTTTTGACTGTTTTGCAAATTACAGAAGTTGATAATCTTTCCATCAATACTAGGAGACAAATATGTGAACCCCTTAGAATTGTTGCTATCATTCTCCATGTTGGAGCAAACATGTTACTAAATGAAAGTTGGTTTTTCGAGTTTGAAGGATCTCGATGTTGAATAAATGTTTAAGGATGCAAGCTTGAATTAGTGCTTATTCTGTTAGTAGTTTCTTATTCTTTTTCTTTTTTTATTCTTTGGTAATGTTTCATCATACATCTGAGAAGGAGAAAGATAGGCTTTTCTGGTTATTGAAATGTGTGACCATCTCATCTAAAATGTTAAGTTGTTGGAAAGCATATTTTTATTTACTTAATTACATCTTCAACACACCCCCTCATGTGTGGGTCTGCTTCTTTTTCTTGAGCCAAGCACGCTAAAACTCCTTTTGATAATGGACGACAGTTAGACTTGACCTCTGCTTGCTTTGGTACCACATTGAAGTGTATGGCCATCTCATCTAAAAGTTTAAACTGTTAGAGAGTGCACATTTTATTTACTTAATTATGTCTGCAACACTAGGAGGATTGTTTTGAAATTCGTTATGTGGTCAACATGGGTTCAGTCAGTTTCATAGCTGCTTCGTCAGGGTTCTGAAGTGATCAATATTCTATTTGCTTGATCTGTTTTTTCATACTGATTATAGAGAAAGGTGAGAAGAACCCTATTTTTCGTATGCTTGATCTTGTTTTTCGCAACTGATGCAACAACCTTGGGGTAGTACTGGGAGATTTGTCTAGATCTGTCCATCATTCTGCGAGCTGTTTCTTTCTCTGTCCCTTTATTTTATTATCTGGGAATAGTTTTGGTTTCTAAGGACTAAGCTCTGTGGAGGGAAAATCCAATGACCTTCTGTCAGTCTCTAACTTAACTCTATTCATATAGTCAGATAGCAATATATGACACTTCTTCGGGGTGATTAAAATCTTTTCCTTGGACTTTTACCTACATCTTTAGTGATGCCTGTGTGGACTGTCACGATTTCATGAGCCAAATATTTTTCCTGTCGTATATTTGCATGAATCACAATAAATACAGGAAAGCTAAAATCGGGGGATGCTTGGTCTTAATTTTTTTTTGGTTGCTCCACATACTTTGAAGTCATTTTGTATGAACTCTCTGTTTTCCATGTTTGCAGATCCTGTAATGCATAGTTGCATAGAGAAAACCCTTTATAGTGGTCATGCTTCATATAAAGTTTCATTGTCGGTAAGGAAATTTGTGAGTTTCTAGGTGTGGATAATATCATGATGGCCTTATTCAGTTTCTTATGATGACAAATAATTATTCTGGTTGATCTATTGCTTTCCCTTGCTCTATCTTTTTTGGTTGTACAGACACGATATCTTGATATATGGGAGCCTGCTATCTTGGCCATCAAGAGAGATGGTTACAGCATCAAGGGTAATGGGCCTGGTGGTGTTCTAGTCAGTGAGAAGTTTTCTCAATCTACAACTGTATGTCTTCTTGTCTTTTGCCTTCTATATTCATGAACAGTTTGTGACGTATCTGTATACCTTAAATTATGTATACATGAACAGTTTGTGATGTATCTGTACACCTCTCCAACTCCATGTTTATGAGCCCTCTGGTGAGTGGCGTTGAAGATGCACATGAGTCTTTTGAATGCTGAGGATATTCATTGGAGTATCCTCTAATTGTGCCTGCTATTGTTCACTAGTTTAATCTTCAAGTAAAAGGTAGCCTTCCACGATTTGATGTTTGTCACGCTCAGGAGATGGAATATTCCCTACTGTTTGACCCAGGACTTACTTTTCCTCACAGCTTAAGGAGTATTATCCGCTACATAAATAAATTTAGGGAACTTGTCCCTAATTCACAAGAGTCCCTCTTCCGGAGGATATCTCCCTTATTTGTTTACTGAGGTAGACCATGGGTTTGATCAAACATATGTTTGGTTGAAACTTTTGCCTTATCAAAAAAAAAAAACAAATTTTTTCTTGGTTGAGCATAGAGTAATTCTGTTGAACTTTTGGATGTCTAGAGCTGTAAAGGAGGCCCACTAGTAACCGAAATGGATATAGGTCATAAATACTTCCAGTTCTTCTCTTAGTTGCATTGAACAACTTCCATCTGTAGGGACCCACAGAATTTTGGCAACAATATCTCATCCAAGTTAGACAGGAATTTAAGTAGCTTCAAGGATGAAAGTTTGTCATATCTACAGACCATATGAGGAAAGCATATTCCTCAGTGAGTTGTACCTTTGGCATCAGTCAGGAAAAAGTCAATGTAATAGATATGTTTGTTGAACTCTGTACTTGACACTTATATTTCCATTTACCTTTATATTCTTTTATTGGTGGAAGGCAGTGCTGGATAGTGTACTGTGCTTTGTCACAGAAGTCTATGAGTTTGTGGGTAATTCTTAGGAATATATCCGGCTTAGTCCCTTCTGTGCTTAGATCCAAATCTCAGTCTAGGGTGGTGATCAAAGGCTAAAAATGATGTTTGTTTTTGTGTGTGTGTGTGTAGCATTGTTCCCAGATTCTATGTCCATTAATTGACCTTTAAATTACTTTTTTCACCCTACCACTCCAGGGTTATTTTTGTACTTTTGGCCTAAAGAATCTCTCTCTCCTTTAGTTTCTCCCTTTTTAGTTTCCATCTTGATCTGTCGTGAACAAAAATTCCGGCGAAATTAACTTTTTAATTAACTTTAAGAATAGCAATCACACCAGTTTCAGGCTTAGGGTCCCATTACTGGTTGAGAACTTAAACTGATGGTGGCTCGAATGGAGATCTGACAAACGATAATGTTTGTTGGAATTGCTATTACAATAGAAAAAAGGGAGAGTATACCCAGAAAAAGAAGTGGCACAGTGAAACAAAGAAAGGACAATGAGTTCGCCAGAGAAAGATATTTGACAAGAAAGAGTTCCGGAGTCTGAAACTGAACTGACAGAATTGCAAATCTGATAAGCATATCTTTCAATTTGTTTTTGAAGCACTTGGCTATACTCATGACTGAAGGAAAATAAAAAAACGGATGCACAACAAAAGATGGAGGAAAGAAACGGAGAAGAGAGATATCGGAGGAAAAATAATGGACTGAGCAATTCGATATGTGAAATTGACTGGAGAAATTTGCCGGGACACGGGAAAAAAGGAGAGGATAGAGACCAAATGATTGGATTAATTTGGTGTTAAAATTTTCTGGTGGAAAGACAAAAATATCCTCACTATTAAAAAATAGCAATGTGCTTTAGAGGGCAATTAATGGAAACAAAATTTGGTACAATGTTAACATACTACCTTCATGTAGTATGTTAGCAAGACCCATATACACACACACACACACACACATATATATATATATATATATATATATATACACACTTATTTATTTCTGTGTGTAGTTAAAGTTGGCTGGAATGTGCTGAAACCCAGTAACTTCAGCATGTTTAAGGGTTGTTCACATTTGACTGAACTTTACAGGGAACAACTTTGACAAAATAATTTGTTTCTCCAGCCTTCTCAACTTCTTAGTGACTGCATACATTTTTTCTGTTGATTAGTCTTATTAAAGTTGTACACTTAGTGGAGGATAAAAAGCTAAACTTTTTGATGTCTTCATAACGGTAAAGGATGATAAACTGCTTTCCTACGGAAGTGCTAAGCTGGCAACTCCAACTCCATCAAAAGCTTAAGAAGCATTGATATTGGATGATGGCTCTTATTTCCGATGTAAAGACACTAGAAAGAGACACATAAGCTTCTTGTAATTGATGAGTACTTAGTTGTATAATGTTTCTCTCAGGACTTCTAGTTTACAAATAGTAGTTAATAGTTCATATTGCTGTAACTTCTATTGTTTCCTAAATCTCCACTCTGTTCTCACCATTTTATGCTGTTGTCTTCTAGGTTTCTATTCCATATGGAAATCCTACGGAATTTTCAATCTTCGATAGTCGGGGAGTTGAGCATCTTTTGAAAGCTGAGAATGATCAAGGAGACATTAGCTGGTAAATCACAACCCACCCCCACCCCACCCCACAAAAAAAAAGGGAAAAGAAGAAGAAAACTGAAATAAAGAAAGAAAAAGGAAAAAACAACTGGTATGTTCGTTTTTCATAGTTATGGACAAACCAGCTTTTAAAATGAGTTGTTCAAGTGGTTCTAACATCTGCTTCTCGAAGTCTTTCAACCCAGATGAAGCAACTCGTAGCAGATTCTTGACTTCCTTACCTGTTCTCATTTTTATGTTCTGTGGGGAAGCATTCATGTCGCATCAATGTCATCTTGACATTTTACCTTTTTATATTTCACTTTCTTCTTCTGTGCGTGTCCGTTTTGCTTTTTCCAACAAATTATCATAAGATTCATATTCTCTATTTAAGTGACATGTGGCTCTATTTTGCAGTTCAAGGGATACAATTGTCCTAACCATGAGACTGTTTATTATAAGGGTATGACTTCTACAAATCTGAAAGTTATTTCTATAATATGATGTGAATAATACATGTATTCTATTAGGTTCAAATGAAATTTACGGGCTATTTGAGTACTACAACATAATGCATTTGTGGTCTAGATCTGTCATGTGCTCTTTTTCTTTTACTCCTATTCTTAGTCATGGTTCAGATCATGTAATCTTTATTTCTTTGCTTTAGCAAGAAACTCGGGTAGCATCTGATAAGTGCATTACCACATGTGAATTTGTATGTCTTGGTAACACTGAATTTCTTTGCACGAAGAGCTCTGTCAGCTAGCACCAAAAGCTCTTCCGGCGAGATCTGTACTGTACCTTTTTCTTTTATTTCTTTGCTTTAGCATGAAACTCAGCTAGCATCTGATATAAGATTCCCACACATGAATTTGTACGTTTTGGTTGACAATTGTTCACTTTTATGTTACTTTGGTAGTGATTATGATATGACTTGAGCGTAAAGAAAGAAGTGAGGATCCATACAACCGATCTCAACTTGTTTGGGACTAAGGCATAGTTGTTGATTGGCAAAACCGCAAAACTGTGTATCTTTGCACAAAAGGCTCTCTCTTTTCATTAATCAAATTCCGACACAGGATACTTTTTTTTGATGAAGTAAAAAGATATGATTAAAGAGCATCAGGCAGATGCTAAGCAAAAGAGTTATGGAATAGAGTTAGCTCCAGTACATGAGACCGACACAGGATCTTTATTGAACAACCATCAGCGTATCTGGTGTTATATCTTTCATGTGTTAGATGCTTCTTTATGATCTAGTGTTATTTTTTGTGGAGCGGCACGTCTATATTCTTCACATATTTGATATTGGAACCTGTTGCTGCTTCTTTTAGTACTTACCAGTTAAGTTACTGCGGGCATCATTATGGTTCTTCCTAGGCAAAAAACACTAGGTGGTTTTTTCCTATTTGTGTTAGCCTTAGTGGGCAAAGTTACCTGGTAGCTGTGCGGGTGGGAGGTAGTAGGTAGCCGGTGAAATAGTCGAGGTGCGCGAAAGCTGACCCTAAGACCACCATCATAAAAAATATTATGTGATCTGTGTACATTACTGAAGAGTATTGATAGGCCACTCTTCGAGGATGACCATATGCTTAATACTAATCATGGTTTGGGAATTCAGCGATGAAATTTCTAGAGCATTTTGTCGTCTTCTCATCGCTAAATCAGTGTAGTTCTTAGATGGGTGTTAATTGTCAAGGTGATGAGTGGCAAGAATTGGTGCTAAAATCGTGATGTGAAGGTGTTCCTTTCTTCATTACTTAGCTTGTTTCTGTATCAGTTTTCAATCTCCAATTATTTGTGACATTCTCCTTTGGATCTCATTGTTGAATTTGTTGCAGGCTGGTGAGAAGAAAAAAGGAAGGAGGAGAGGGTTGTTCTTCAATAAGTGAAAAGACCACTGTCAACCTACCGAAAACCATATTTATTAGTGATACTTGTATTCTTTTGTGAGTAGTTAAGCTTCTAGATTTGAGTTTCTTTTTTTATTTTTTTAGGTTAACCGTCCTCTTATATTTTGTAAGTTTAGGTTATCATTGGCCCCATCCCCGACCTATTGTTTTTCTTTTTATTTATATCTTACAAGAAAAGAGAGAAAAAGAGACATCCGAATAAGATAAAAATAGATGAAAAATGCATCATTCCAAAGGGAGAATCCAGAGGAAGAAAAAATTGGAGGAAAAACATTTTCTTGAAGTAATTTGAATATTCATGTAAATCTCAAAAAAATTACAAAATTTTAATGATGTCAGAAGTGATTGTAGTTAATTACTTTTGGTGGCCTTTAAACTAAATGAGAAATTCAGTCTAGGAGTTTGAATTGTTTTTCCATTCAACAAGTAAAATGGTTCGTATGTCAAGTAAGATACCATCATTTGGCCATTAAAAATAAGATTCTATGTACTTAAATTTCTGTCCAAGATCATTTCGGGAGAGTATCTTCTTTATATGCCTAGCTCCTGTGAACGTAATCTTATTTTCCTTTTAGATCTATATAGTTGACCCTTTTTTTCTTAAGCTAGTCAATTAAGCCATACAGAAATTAAAAGGAAGATTGGAAAGTTAAATTAAAGTGGATGAAATGGAGTCCAAAGGGTTGATGCCTGTTTAGTCAAAGTCTCCATCACCTCTTAGTCATTACAAATCCACAACACTATCTTCCTCACAAGATACTCTCTGATAACTCTTTCTCCTTTGTTATGGGTTTGAAAGCACTTGCTAGCCTCTTGAACGGTGATAATGTGTCATTTTTGTTATGGAAAAGAGTGGTAGGCTGAGTGAGTGGAGAGAATTTGTCAAAGTGTAATGATGTGTTAGTGTAATGATTGATAGAGTGTAATTTGTCTCTAGTGCATATGGAAGATGGAATAGTTAGGTCAATTAGAATGGAATCTTTTTTTAGGTCATGTGAGTAGTGACTACATTAAAAGTATTTGAACAGCTGTGTTATGCGTCGTTGGTGTATGATAGGGTGATGGTGATTTTGAAATGGTGTTTTTTTGGGTAATTTATTCCTTTTTTGTGGTTGTCTTGTTCAAAGTTTCTTGTAAAGATTATATTTTAATCTATACAAAAGTCCCCTACTTCTTTACAAATCCTTGAATGTATTTTCTTATATCTTATATATATGGAGCTAACCTACTACATGAATTATACCCTTTTTTAAATTTCTACAAATATCCTTACCAGTATACTGCCAACACACTAATAGGATGGGCTTTATTGTTTACCAAAAATCTAAAGTCAATTCTCTATTTCCATCATCAATGGTTACTCTACCCAGCAACAAACACAAAATCAATTTGGTTGGTGAGGATAATTTCTTTTTATTGTCCTTTCCTACTTTTCTTTCTTCTGCCCATTAGTGTCAGCAGGTATGAAATTAGAAGATGCAAAATTCAAAGCCAATCTCTTAGGGGAACTGTTATTGGATTTGATTTCTTTTTGAATGGCTAGATTTCTCATCAAGCTTCTAGGAGTATTAAGGACATGAAACAAATTCAAGATACAATTTATTATACATTGACATTCTAGGCGAAGGGGGTGGTTCTTCTTGTTTTACAATTGCTCTATTGATGTGAGCAATTTACACTACTGAAAATATTGAAGTCGAAATATCTTGGGATATTTTTCATTTAGTTTGTTTTTAGGGTAAACAGTAAAATATATATTATGTTAATGTGATTCTCGGGAGAAAGAAACAGAAATGACCAGTCACCGAAAAATAGAAATGGATACGGGAAAACGAATTGAACGACATGTCCCATTTTGAAGAAAGAGGGTTTATGCTGAAATAACAAAAAGGTCCTTTGTATTAAGAGTATGTAAATGTATTTAGAAGGGTAAAACATAAAGTTAAAGATGGGTATAATGCTAACCTACGATCTTCAAGTAATATATTGTGGGGGAAGTGCGCCACTATTTAAAAATGTCTTTTACTCTTTAGCCACTATTTAAAATGTATTTACTTTTTAGCCAGTGCTTAATAATCTTTTACCTGTCCGGACAAAAATGCCCCTATGTTAAAAATGGGTGCTGTGTAAATATTAAGGAAATTGTGTCCTTAACTTCATGAATGCTGTGTAAATATTAAGGATATGGTGTCCTTAACTTCATGAATACTCTGTAAATATTGAGGACAAAGTGTCCTGTATTTGCACTTCCCGTTATTAAACTTTAGGACATCATGTCCTAAACTTCATATGTAGAGTGTAAATGTTAAGGACATGTCGTCCTTAACTTCATGTGTGCAGTGTAAATGTTAAGGACATAATGTCCTTAACTTATATTTGCACCTTCTGTTGTTAAATTTTAGGACCTGATGTCCTTAACTTCATATGTACAGTTCAAATGTTAAGGACATGGTGTCCTTAACTTCATGTGTGCAATGTAAATGTTAAGGACTTAGGGCCCTTGACTTTATGAGTGTTGGTAAATATTAAGGACATAGTGTCCTTAACTTCATGAATGTTGTGTAAATATTAAGGACAAAGTATCCTGTATTTGTACCTTTCATTGTTAAACTTTAGGACATCATGCTCTTAACTTCATATGAGCAGTGTAAATGTTAACGACATGACGTCCTTAACTTCATGTGTGCAGTGTAAATATTAAGGACACCATGTCCTTAATATTTACACTCATGAAAATTAGTAAACCCAAGAAGACTACATTTATTCTGCTAAGAAAAATACTTATCCAGAGTAATACAGAACCACTAACGAGATTGAGAACATTAACCAATAGAGAGAAACACCAGTAATATGTGAAAGTTAAACTCAACGGAACTAGTTTGCCCAATCTAACTCTCGTGAAGAAAGGGTAAAAACATCTTTTCATATTAATTTTAATAGAGTAGTGGTTATTTTTGCTCAACATTAACAATACTGGATAAAACGTAAATACCATGTTAAAAAGTGGCTATCCCACGCCACTTGTACATATATTGTCACGACCCAAATTCCACCATAAGGGTTGTGAGGGAACCTAGTCTCTAAAATTAGGCAAGCTGATCACTTAACCATATTTAAATCAACAAAACATGATATAATTGAACATAGTGTAATATAAAAGTGGAAATAGAATCAATACAAGCCAAAGTGGCAATACTTAAAACGCCTTCCCAGAACTAGGTAATACAGAGTCGCAAGCTCTAACTGAATACGTAAGAATATCTCAAAATACAATACTGTTCGGAATATAGAAATGACAGTATCAATATAAGGCTAGGACTCCAAGGGGTTGCGACAGTCAAAGTAACTCTACCTTGAATCCTCTCGGTCAATAAACTCTCACTGTCCGGATCCGTTGCCTCCAGTACCTAGATCTGCACAAAAATATGCAGAAGTGTAGTATGAGTACATCTCGGTGAATTAGTGACGAGGTTCAAGTCATGTGATACTCACTAATCAAAAATCTGCGCAATATACAATAATTGGCATCAAAATATACATATATATATACATATATATATATATACATATATATATATACATATATAATATCAACCATCTCGTAGAGCATGTGATTACAACTCAATGTAGAAAACTCATTTTAGTCAACAAATCATCAAAGAAGTGGGGCATGTAATAGTATGTCAAATTCAACTGACAACTCATTAAAAAATACAAGACGGAAACTTTTTGAAAATATGTATGAAATAAAAACATCAACCCCGTTTCAACACATAAACAACATCAAGAAGGACACCCCGAATCATAAATAACATCATCAACAATGCCCTTTTTATTTCGCCACATGTGCATATAACAATGAAATGCCTTCCTTATTTCGCTACATGCACATATTTCCACCCTTATTTCGTCACAAGAACATCAACAGTGACATGCCACCCTTATACTCCACACAACATCAACAGTAAAATACCATCCTTATACTCCACACAATATCAACATTGAAATGCCACCCTTATACTCCACAAAACATCAACAGTGAAATGCAACTCTTATAGTCTGCACAACAACAACAGTGAAATAACACCCTTATTCTCCACATATCAACAATAAACCCGCACAACATGTCCACATGTACCAAAATATCACGAAAGAATAATACCAAAGTTTCATCAAGATATAAGCTCACAACTTGTCAATAAAGTGCACACAAACATAAATATTTAATCTTAAAATGAGTAACAATTGAATTTATACGCGGTTAAAGGATATGTGATTTAATTTAACACAAATGAACCATGAACAACGAATAACTGAATTAAAAGAAATTAGAGCAATCAAATCAAATGTAATGGATGAACAAGTCTAGCTTTGCAATGGACGTTTGGAAATCGATTCCGATTTAACCCTCGGAATGAACTCGGTTACAACTCAATAAGCAGACAACTGAAAGATACAATGAACAGTTGCTATAGAACAAAAATTAACTTTATTACTTTAATATGAGTTCCAACAGTGGTTTTAAAATTAAAAGATTCTCCCTTTTATATAGTAGGGGAGTTTCAATCCTATTACAAGTTTAAATAAGGTAAAACAGTCTTCTCCATCCAGCAACATTAATATGCAATTGATGTCGGGCGAGATTTGCGTCGTGACATCCGTATAAGGATGGATATTACAGCGTGCCTAGCCGTCTTTCCCCTAGTCTCGGACCTTCACTATACTCAGAACCGATGCTCGACCATGTTCGGTTCAGGGTGCACCATTCGTCCTTCCCGAGCTCTGAGACGTGGAGCCCCTCGGCTTTACTTGAGGTCATGTCATATTGTGCTTCCCTCTCATTTATTACTGTAAAATTGGGACCTAATTTTTTCCGTACACAGATAGTTCCCTCACTTCTCAAAGAGCATATTTATCGAAACGACAAGAAGTGACTAACTGAACACGGTTCCTTCCACCGATGCTACAAATAGGCTGATGAGACAGTGAAACATCCCTTTAATCACGTCGTTCTGACTTCGGACACATGTCATCCGCATGACCGTCCCCGAATGCAAAATGTCATGCATTAAACATTCCCCTCTTATAAAGGCTTCGGTTTCCTTTTTTTTCACTTTTTTACTTTCCGATTTCGAATCTTCTTCAGTTACCCTCAAAATTTTTACTTGTTCATCATTCCTTCAAACCTTCATATATTATTTTTCACATCTTCATTTCTTCATCTTCAATCTTCAAACCTTCATATTTCGCCTTTAAATCTTCAAGCCAAACCTTTAAATCTTCATACCCATTTTCAAACCTTCATACTCGTCTTCAAACCTTCATATTCCCAGATACCAATGGCAGAAATTTCAATATTTGTGCCTCAACACACCGCCCTTTCAACTTCTAACCCGACCACAGATGTCAAAGTGATCCTCCCGAAAGCAGCGCCGAAACCTCCTCTTAAGAATTTTATCCCCATAGGCTGCTCTATAAACAACAATGTTAAGGTAAAAAGATCCTCCAAGCAAGAAGATCGAGGTGTGGAGTATGATCCATCACCGAAGACACGCTCCCGATGGTTTGGGAGGATTGTAAGTGGGAGGGAAAGGAAGTAGTCGTCCCTGGACCTGATGAGGACATCACCACGGATGTGAAGGTGTACTTAAGTGTTTAAACGTACCCCTTAATCTTGTCCTGATGGATACAATACTCCTTGATTTATGCAAAAGGTATGAGGTCTGCCTCAGGCGGATTCACCCATCTTTATGGAGGATCGTGATTCTCCTTCATTTATCAATAACACGGAGGAGCCCCAGTTTACCATCGACTATCTGCTTGTCATCTACAGGCCCGAAATCTTCCTAGAGTGATTAATTAAGCTTGTCCGATGGGAAAATAAGGCTCCATTCTCGAGCATCGATGAAGACATAGATCGAGGATGGAAGGGGAGATTCGTTCGGATGAAGACTGAGGATATCATCCCCCCCGAGTTCCTGCCGTTCCATGAGAAGTGGAACCTAACACGCAAGTTCCTCTCTACCCAAGTTGTTAAAATAGTTCTTTGAATTTGCCTTTTTTCCTCATCGCCCGGCTTTCCCGCTGTGCAGCGGTCGTCCAAGTCCCCAGTGCAGTGCCCCGTTTCAAGGAGTGGGTCAAGAATATCTGTAAACAATTGACAAATGGGAGGTCCATTCCCATGGTGAGTATTCCCCATCTACTGATTTGGAATTCCCTTTCGTTACAATATCATTTTGGCTAATTCTATTTCTTCCTTCTACATGTTTGCCCAAGAGCACCAAACTTCTGGTGGAGGCCTCGTCCCCATCTGAAAAACCCTCTACTTTGGGACAACCTGCCACCGAGACTGCTGTGAAGAAAGAGGAGAAAAAGAGAAGAAAGTGGGGATCTTCTGGCTCCTCGGATGCTCTATCCGAGGCCAAGAAAAAGAGGGTCATGGTCAGGGTCTGAAAGAGTACCAAGAAGAGTACTCAGGCCAGGGTACCGAACCCTGATTCTCTTTACCGGCTCAGGGATTACCCTGAAGATGATGATATGAAGTTTGTCGCTCATGAGCTGACCATCGCTATAGAAGAGCGGGAAGCACCGGAGGGAGGCGACCATAAGGCCGGACCCTCTTCAGTTTGGGAGCCCGAGGGAAAGCCTGTGGCTACTGCTTCTCAAGAAGCTACTCTGGTTCCGAGAAAATCCGCCGACATCATTGACATTTCGGAGTCACCGTCTCACACGGAGTCCCTTTTTGACAAGGCCCTGACCGTTAGAGAAAAGCCGACCGAGGAATCATGGGATGCAGATGAGACCCATAACTTGTTTTTTGAAGGCATGGATGTTGGCGCGCTAGAGGACTACTCCTGTTTTGGCCACCTGGAGATCTCGAGAAAGCAGGTGCTGCCAGAGTCAGGTTGGCTGAGCTCAAGCCCAAAGCTTGTAAAGCTGTTCCCCGCCCCAAGCGCGGCACCCGTTCGTAAGAGAATGGTCATGTTTACGATAACGATGGATACCCGGGTGCTATCTGGGCCGTTGGCATAGCCATCTACCTTCGTTGCTTGGTAACGATGAATTAAGTGGACGCGCCGAGCCTTTTCAACGAGGCACAACAGGCGCTGAATAGGGCACATTTACCTTTCCTTATATCCTTAAAGGGTTCACTTAGCCTTAACATTTTTAATGGTTTCAACATTTTTGTTCCTCAGCCCTCGGTGCTTCATCATGAGAACTTCTACCGGTCTCGAATGGAGGTGGGTCATCTCAGGTTTGAGCTTAAGGAGCAGGTCCGGAAGAAGGACATGTATAAAGATCTTAGTGAGAAAATAAATGAGGCTATCAAGGACCTCCCCGTCCTCCATGCCGAGCTGGAAAGAGCTCAAAAAGAGGCCTCGATGGTGAAACGGGAACATGCCATTCTGGTCGAAAAGGTAAGGGTGTTTGATATTAATAACTAGAGGTTAAGCGCAACCGCTAACGCCACAACCTCACAGGTCCAATAGAAGATAGACTTGATCGACCAACTTAGGATCAAAATGAACGAGGTCAAACCCTCGACCGAGGAGTTGAGGAGAAAAACGGATCTCCTGGACTTGGAATGGGATGTCACCAAAGGGGATTTATCATCCGCCAAGGATCAACTTCGGGTGATGAAGGGTAAAGCTGACTAATGGTCTCGGTTGAACGATGAGCTCCGATCATAACTGGACTCGGGAGTACACCACGCGGAAATCCAAGTTGGAGGCGACTTCGAACGAGTCCTCTAAAGTTTAGGATATGCTGTCCCAGTATAAGAATGACATGGGGCCGAGGACCGCATACTAACAAAGACCGAGTATGTGAAGTGGCTATCCCGGAGGGAGTCCCTTGAGGAGATTCATGCCCAGGGGTTCGATTTGGTGCCGATATTGAGTCAAACTTGCGCGGAGTATAGGGTAACCCCACCACAAAATCCATATTGGTCATTTCCCATTTCTACATCAGAATTTCTATAAGTTGTGACAACCCACCAGGCCTTTAATGCTCGACCTTCCCTTACTGATAGCTTGGACATTTTTCCACAAAGTCCGCCACAACCCTCTTCATGTCATTCCACCAGTAAGCTTCCTTGAGGTCATGATACATTTTCGTAGAACCAGGTGCACGGAATATCTAGAAGTGTGACCTTCTGCCATGATCCTTTCCCATAGACCATCCACATTTGGAACACATAGCCGCCCTTGGTACCGTAAGGTACCTTCACCCATGCCAAGGGAAAAAACCACAGTATTATGCTTATGAATCCCTTCGTTCAGCTGTACCAACACAAGATCGTTGTATTTCTTCTCCTTGACCTCCGCCACAAGCAACAACTCCGCCCCATTCCGCACAATCACTCCACCTTCATTAGCGTCCGCAAGACGAACTCCCAAACTGGCCAACTGGTGAACCTCTCGAGACAAGGGTATTTGACATGCTTCCAAGTGAGCAAAACTACCCATAGATTTCCGACTAAGAGCATACGCCACCACATTAGCTTTCCCCGGATGATACAAGATGTCAATGTCATAATCTTTGAGCAACTCAAGCCACCTTCTTTGCCTCAAGTTTAATTCCTTCTGTTTGAAAATATACTGGAGACTCTTGTGGTCTATGAATACATCCATGTGGACCCCATACAGATAATGCCTCCAAATCTTTAATGCAAAAACAATTGCCGCAAGCTTGATAATTCTTTTCGTGATTCTTAAGCTGCCTTGAAGCATATTCTATAACCTTACCATGTTGCATTAATAAACACCCAAGGCCAACCATGGAAGCATCACAATACACAACAAATCCCTCCGTACCCTCTGGCAGGGTCAACACCGGTGCCAAAGTTAATCTTGATTTCAATTCCTGGAAACTCATTTCACAAGCATCAGACCACTGGAACTTGACCGCTTTCTGCGTTAGTTTAGTCAATAGAGAGGCAAGAGTGGAGAATCCCTCCACGAACCTCCTATAATACCCGACCAAACCCAAGAAACTGAGAATCTCTGTTGGAGTGGTAGGTCTAGGCCAATCCTTTACCGCTACGATCTTTTGAGGGTCAACCTCAATCCCTTCTCTGGAGACGACATGACCTACAAATGTAACAGATTCAAGCCAAAATTCACATTTCGAGAACTTTGCATACAATTGATGTTGATGAAGAGTCTGCAGAACTGCCCTGAGGTGGTCGATGTAATCCTCTCGACTTCGTGAATACACAAGGATGTCGTCAATGAATACTATCACAAAGGAGTCAAGAAACGACTTGAAGACCCGATTCATAAGATCCATGAAAGCTGCCGGGGCATTTGTGAGCCTGAAAGACATTACTATAAATTTAAAGTGTCGATACCGGGTTCTGAAAGCTGTTCTCAGAATATCCTGCTCCCTTATCTTTAATTGATGATACCCAGATCGCAAATCAATTTTAGAGAAGAACTTAGCACCTTGCAATTGATCGAACAAGTCATCTATTCTAGGCAACGGGTATTTGTTTTGATTTTGACCTTGTTGGACTGCCGGTAGACACAGTGACCCATCCTTCTTTCTGACAAAGAGAACCAGTGCACCCCAAGGTGACACTTGGTCGGATGAAACCTTTCTCTAACAAATTCTTCAGTTGTTCCTTCAGTTCTTTCAATTCCGTCGGCGCCATTCTATAGGGTGGAATGGATATAGGCTGTGTGCCTAGCATCACGTCGATCCAAAAATCAATCTACCTGTATGGAGGAATCCTAGGGAGCTCATCCAGAAATACATCAGGGAATTCATTCACAATTGGCACAGATTTAAGGGTAGGCAGCTCAGCAGTGGTGTCCGCAACTCGGATCAAGTGATAGATGCACCCCTTTCTGATCATCTTTGAGGCCTTAAGGTAAGAAATAAACCTACCTTTCGGCATGACATTATTCCCCTCCCACTCGACAACTTGCTCATTAGGAAATTCAAGCCTCAGAATTCTGGTTCGACAATCGAGTTTGGAAAAACATGAATAAAGCCAATCCATTCCCATTATTACATCAAAGTCAATCATCCCCAGTTCAATAAGATTGGCCATGGTATCCCGACCACACACCGTGATAACACAATCTCTATAAACCCTTGGGGCCGTAATAGACTCGCCAACCAGAGTAGATACAAAGAACGGATTGTGAAGCTATTCAGGTTCTATCCCAAAACTTGAAGCAACATACAGAGTAACATAGGATAAAGAAGATCCGGGATCAATAAGGGCATACACATCATGTGATTGAACAGTCAGTATACATGTAACGACATTTGGAGAAGCCTCTGCACTTTGTCGACCACTCATAACATAGACCCGGCTGGATCCTACCAAACCCCTTGCATCTTCCCTAGCCGCACCACGCCCTGCGGGTGCTGGAGAGCCTCAGGCTGGAGGGTGTGCTGAAGATGTAGCAGCTGAAGAACTGGATGGCTGGGCTGTGCCCCTGCCAACACTCTGGCGGGATGCATGACACTCCCTCTGAATATGGCCCATCATCCCACATCCATAACATACCGACATTTTCAGATAGCAGACTCCCGAATGTGCTCTCCCACACTTAGGGCATAAGGCCCTCTGCTCCTGCTGGAATCTCCCTCCTGGTTGGCCCTGATGGAGGAATCCTTTGCTGCCCTGGCTGCACCTAAAGCGACTCCCCTACTGCTGACCATGCCCTGATTGTGGGGCACTGGCTGAAGACTGAGCGTAAGACTGGTATGGCCTTGATAATCCTCCCCGAGAAGCTGATCTTCCACCTCCGAATGAATCCCTAAGGTTGCCCACTGATCGGGCCCTACCACTACCTTCTTGGTCCATCCTGTGCTTTGACTTTTGAGCCTCTGTAGCCTTGCAAAATGCCACCATTTTTCCATAGTTCATGTCAGAATTTGAGCAGCTGTGGCAACTTCATTGATAACCAAGGGACTAAGGCCTTGTACAAATCGACGAACTCTAGCCTCCATAGTCGGCATCATATGAACAACATACTTCGACAGGCGCACGAACTCCATGTGATACTCCCACACACTTTTACTACCCTGTTTAATGGTGTCAACATAGCACGGGCTGCCTTAGTCTTGGCCGGCAGGAAATGGTCTGTGAAAGCATCTGTGAACTCACTCCACCTCGCCGGAGGGCTCCCCTCCTCACGGGAGTCCTCCCACATCTCTAACCAGGAATATGCTACCCCTTTCAGATGATAGGAGGCCAACTCTACTCTCTCCGTCTCCATAGCACGCATAACTCGGAGAGTCTTATGCATCTCATTAATGAAATCCCGAGGGTCTGCCTCGGGGTCAGTACCTGTGAACTCTGGAGGGTCTACTGAAGAAACCTACTTACCCTGGAACCCGAAGAATCCCCCTGCGAGCTGAAAGAGGTGGGTGTAACATTTGACCTCTGTGTCTGAGAAGATACTAACTAAGTCAGCATCTGAATAGCTCCCCTAATATCTATATCAGAAACACCGGAACAGGAAGCTGGGGCTGGAGGAGGATCAGGAATATCAGTGGGAGGGATTGTGGCACCCTCCATAGGAGTAGGAATCAGAGTAGTCTAAGCTGGAGTAGAAGAATCTGGCAACATAATAGTCGGGGGATTATCCTCGCTCGAACTATCAAGTTGGGAATCAATAGCCACTCCTGGGGTGGTATTGGCCTCTTGGCCAAATCTCGCCTTCTTCTTAGGTGCCATTTACTGAAAGTTTGAATAATGCATGGGTTAGAGGAGAACAACCTCAAATTCCACTATAACGCACAATACATAATAACAAAGAAGGGTATTATTCCTAAATGTCAAAGTAGCCCCCCAATTATAGATGTGGTCGACAACACACCGCTAAGAAGGGATCTACTAGACACGAATCCAAGACATCCTAGGACACTATAAAACCTTAGGTTATGATACAAAGTTTGTCATGCCCCAACCTCAAGGAGCGCGACTGGCGCTCAACCGAGTGAACCCGGTCGAGCAAGCCTTTAAAATATATCCTACACGACTCATTCCATATTCCAAAATGAGAACGCATCATCGTTTAGTACCCCGAGGAGGGGTCAATTATATAAATATACATACGTTGCTAGTTCATTCTTCCTTACATACATTATGCGATAATCAAACTTCCAAAAGTACTTACAGTTTATGATTAAGTGGAATAGGATTTCAACATACAACTTGATTCGATAACATCCCCGACACCCATACATGATCCACATAAACGTTTACGGAGCCTCTATAGATACAAAAGACAATCGTGAAAATGCCGGCAACAAGGCCCCGGCTATACCTCAAAATATAGTACCTTATACAAAAGAAGAACAACATATACTATACATGACCCCGGGAAGAAACAGTGCTCACCAAGACTGCTGTGGGGAGAAAGAGTGATGGCACCACTATCGGCGATCAGTGCTATCTGCAATAGAACCACCTACATCCATTCAAAGATGTAGCGCCCCCGAAAAAAGGAACGTTAGTACCATCGAATAGTACTAGTATGTATGAGCAGTTCCACTCCAAAATAGAATAAACAATAAAACAGGTAGGAAGGCAGTCATGGAAATCACATAGCACTTTACATGAGTAGAGAATCACAAATAGGGGTCACATAGTTTCTTATTTCGTATTTCCATCCTTTTTATTAATAGTCTCTTAATGCCAAGTGCCACGATTTATAATTCCACCGTGTCTTTTTACACAGAGTCCGGTCTCAGCCCGACCGGCTAAGCCATCTCACTTGGGACATCACCATATCCACAATTTATATCAATGTTTCCAATGTAAATGCCACCATGTGTACATCATGGCGTCCGATCTCAGCCCGATTGGATAAGCCATCTCACTTGGGACATCACCATTTCATTTATTTACTCAATTTACGTTTAACTTCGACCATTTATCACATAGTTCTTGGCACTTGGACACGTTTTACAATTCGAGTATGATTCCCCTTTTTATCCGTTCAATGGCATCATCCTTCATTTTAACGAGAACCCACATATAATGAATTGCACACATAATAGAAGGAGCATGTAGTATCATAATTCACATTTTCAAGTATCATGGTGATATGGTAGTCAACTAGAACAATTTAGAAACATAAATCTTTCTACTCAACACATTAAAAAAATCAATTCAAGTATAATCAAGTAAGGGGTTCATACCACCTATTCGGAAACCAATGAGTTGATTTTATGAAGGTTAGAGTTAGCCATACATACCTGGACTGGGATTTATCCCTAATTCCTATGACAATTTTCGGAATCCTTTAGCTCTTTCAATCTATTTGACAAAATAGCATAATCAAATTATAATTAGGAATTGGATCGTGGTCCCAGCTCACTTGAGCATTACACCTAGAATTATGAGTTTGCTAAGGTCCCATCCCCCATTTCTTTCTATCTTTTCTCTTACTTTCCCACACATAGTTTAGAACCTCATTCATGCAAGGTCCCTTTCCTTACCTTCTCTCTAAAACCCTCTCTTTTCTCACTCTAAATTATCAGGAGAGTAGTTTAAAATGGTAGGGAATATGCTTTATGCTGGTCTGGGGTCGGATTTAAAAATAAGAAAATGGGGTGCCCCGACACAATTATCCGGTAGCAATCCTGCTGCAAAAATGGCCTCAGCTAGGTGAAACATCTGATCGAGTATGCGGCCATTATGCGGCCTGCATACCTGTTATACGATCGCATAATGCACCACAGAACTACCCTCGCAAAACTCCCCTCGCAAAACTCCAAGGACGATATGTGATGGATTATGCGGCACACATATCAATTGTGCGATCGTATTTTGGGATTCATAATTGGCCTCAAATTTGGCCAGCTTTTCTGATCCATTATGCGGCCATTATCCGGTCCGCAGAGTGATTATGCGACCGTATAATGGGCCGCAGAAACACACTTTTTTCGCGAATATATTATTCTAAGTTCATAGGATACTGTTCAATCCAAACACATAAATCTAATCTGAGCATCATGAAATATCGGTTTTCTAGGTAAAATTTTTACGGGGCCTTAAAAAAGATATGTTACATTGATACCCGGTTGAGTAAGGTACCGGATGCCTGTTGTGGCCTTTCAATTTGGGTCGTGATAATTAGCCGGTTGTGTATCGTTCTTCAACTGTTAGAGTATTTAAGTCTCCATGCGATGGGACTAGATGATTTTGGATGTAAAAATGCATGTGAGCCGCATAAATAAGAAGTTAAAACGTTCTCGATAACGTAGAGAAATAAATGAGCATGCCCGAGAGATAATCTTGGCTGCAACACTAATTTGCGGCCGTCGATCAACGGAACATTTTGAGGAATTGAATGATCCATCCTTCGATTGCTATGGTTGGCGATGAAGTTTGCGACTATATAATTGGAATCTCAGATAAGGGGGAGAAGCGGTGCAATCTTTGCAGAATTCTCCAGTTGGCGAAGTGAGCTGTCTGCTATATACAGGGCCCCGATTGGCGAAGTTAGCAACTTGATATGTACAAAGTATCCCAATTGGTTTGATATATACAAGGCTCCTATTGGTGGGCATCACGAAGTACCAGTTTTCTAGGTAAAATTTTTACGGGGCCTTACATCCTCCCCCACTTAAGATCATTCGTCCTCGAATGAGGATCAAGGTTCACATAGGTTCAGTCATACAATATGCCAACAACCCCAATTTTGCCTGACTCTCAACTTTTCTGAAAAATTTCGCCAGAGTTTCCTTTGTAATAAGTCCTATCCACCTGTCAGAGAGCCCCCGAAACACATTTTGACAACCTTTATATGATCAGACAACAGAATAGATTATAAAACAACCGAGGATTCATAAAGGACGGATAACTAGGAAGGGAATGTCTTTACACTAGTCGAACAAGTAATATAAATATTTAGAGAAAACCACCTCATAGAACTATTACATAGCTATTCAAACAAATGAGGGTAATTCTTTTTCATTTCATTTTCGGCTTCCTAAGTAGCTTCTTTAACTTTCTGGCTTCGCCATAATACTTTTACAAATATAATTTCTTTGTTCCTCAACTTTCGGACCTGTATATCAAGAATAGAAACTGGAATTTCTTCATATGACAATTCTTCGCTAACCTCAATGGTCTCAACTGACATGATGGCGGATGAGTCTCTAACTACCTTCTTCAACATGGACACATGAAATACCGGGTGCACCAATGACATTTCAGGGGGCAGATCAATCTTCTATGCTACCTGTCCAACCTTTTGAATGAATATATATGGACCGACATTCCTTGGACTCAATTTCCCCTTCTTTCCAAACTGCATGACCCCCTTCATGGGAGATACCTTCAAGAATACCCAATAATCTTCTTTGAACTCCAAGTCTCTGCGACGAATGTCCGAATAGGACTACTGACGACTCTGAGTGGTTTTCAATCGCTCTTTTATGATTTTAACCTTCTCCATAGCTATACACACGAGGTCTGGTCCTATTAGTTCAGCTTCTCCAACCTCGAACCATCCAATCGACGGCCTACATCTCCTACCATACAAGGCCTCAAACGGCGCCATCTGAATACTGGCATGGAAGCTGTTGTTATAAGAAAATTCTATAAGCGGAAAATGGTCATCCCAGCTACCCTTGAAGTCAAGAACACAATCACGCAACATGTCCTCAAGCATCTGAATAGTCCACTCTGCTTGCCTGTCAGTCTGCGGATGGAAAGCCGTGCCGAGATTTACCTGTGTACCCAAACCTTGTTGAAACTTCTTCTAGAAATTAGCTGTGAACTGGGCACCTCTATCGGAGATGATGGAAACCAGAGTGCCATGAAGTCTGACTATTTCCTTGATATACACTTGTGCATACTGCTCCACAGTGTCGGTGGATTTAACCGGTAAGAAGTGTGCTGATTTCGTGAATCGATCCACGGTCACTCAAATTGAGTCAAACTTACTCGGAGTACAGGGTAAACCCACCACAAAATCCATAATTATCATTTCCCATTTCCACATCGGAATTTTATAAGTTGTGCCAACCCACCAGGCTTTTGATGCTCGACCTTCACTTGCTGACAGCTTGGACATTTTTCCACAAAGTCCGCCACAACCCTCTTCATGTCATTCCACTAGTAAACTTCCTTGAGGTCATGATACATTTTCGTAGAACCTGGGTGCACGGAATATCTAGAAGTGTGAGCTTCTGCCATGATCCTTTCCCAGAGACCATCCACATTTGGAACACATAGCTGCCCTTGGTACCGTAAGGTACCGTCACCCATGCCAAGGGAAAAAACCGCAGTATTATGCTTATGAACCCCTTCGTTCAGCTATACCAACATAGGATCATTGTATTACTTCTTCTTGACCTCCGCCACAAGCGACGATTCTGCCCCATTCCGCACAATCACTCCACCTTCATTTGAGTCTGCAAGACGAACTCCCAAACTGTCCAACTGGTGAACCACTCAAGCCAAGGGTCTTTGACATGCTTCCAAGTGAGCAAAACTACCCATAAGTTTCCGACTATGAGCATCCGCCACCATATTAGCTTTCCCCGGATGATACAAGATGTCAATGTCATAGTCTTTGAGAAACTCAAGCCAACTTCTTTGCCTCAAGTTTAATTCGTTCTTTTTGAAAATATACTGAAGACTCTTGCGGTCTATGAATACATCCACGTGAACCCTATACAGATTATACCTCCAAATCTTTAATGCAAAAAACACTGCCGCAAGCTCCAAGTCATGAGTTGGATAATTATTTTCTTGATTCTTAAGCTGCCTTGAAGCATATGCTATAACCTTACCATGTTTCATTAATAAACACCCAAGGCCAACCATGGAAGCATCGCAATACACCACAAACCCCGAAGTTAATCTTGATTTCAATTCCTGGAAACTCGTTTCACAAGCATTAGACCACTGGAACTTGATCGCTTTTTGTGTTAGTTTAGTCAATAGAGAGGCAAGAGTTGAGAATCCCTCCACGAACCTCCTATAATACCTGGCCAAACCCAAGAAACTGAGAATCTCTGTTGGAGTGGTAGGTCTAGGCCAGTCCTTTACCGCTGCGATCTTTTGAGGGTCAACCTCAATCCCTTATCTGGAGATGACATGACCTAGAAATATAACAGATTCAAACCAAAATTCACATTTCGAGAACTTTGCATACAATTGATGTTGATGAAGAGTCTGCAGAACTGCCCTGAGGTGGTCGGCGTGATCCTCTCAACTTCGTGAATACATAAGGATGTTGTCAATGAATACTATCACAAATGAGTCAAGAAAAGTCTTGAAGACCCGATTCATAAGATCCATGAAAGCTGCCGGGGCATTTGCGAGCCCGAAAGATATTACTATAAATTCAAAGGGTCCATACCGAGTTTTGAAAGCTGTTCTCGGAATATCCTGCTCCCTTATCTTTAACTGATGATACCCGGACCGCAAATCAGTTTTGGAGAAGAACTTAGCACCTTGCAATTGATCGAACAAGTCATCTATTCTAGGCAATGGGTATTTGTTTTTGATTGTGACCTTGTTGAGCTGCCGGTAGTCAATACACTTCCGCAGTGACCCATCCTTCTTTTTGACAAACAGAACTGGTACGCCCTAAGGTGACACACTCAGTCGGATGAAACCTTTCTCTAGCAAATCCTTCAGTTGTTCCTTTAGTTTTTTCAATTCTGCCGGTGCCATTCTATAGGGTGAAATTGGTATCTTGTTTGATTAGTCCCAAGCCTTTAGTGGTGATGGAGGACCAATTTGATGGAATTGACGGAATTGGGACCTTCTCTCTAAAACCCTCTCTTTTCTCACTCTAAATTATCAGGAGAATGATTTAAAATGGTGGGGAATATGCTTTATGTAGGGTTGGTGTCGGGTTTAAAAATAAGAAAATGGGGTGCCCCGACACAGTATCCCAATTGGTTTGATATATACAAGGATCCTATTGGTGGGGCCTGTGATTCCATATTTACAAGGTTCTCCGATTGATTGAGTAAATGATTTTCTATATACATGGATCTGATTGGCAGGACCGACAATTCGATATGTACAAGGCACTTTGATTAGTTGAGTAGACTATTTACTATATGGGGAACTCAAAATGGGTTGAAGACTTGGTCCCGTAATACCTACAAAGAATTTGAAGTTAGTCCTGAACAATATGAGAAAATGAGTTGAATAATAAGGGAGATAGGGGCTCATGAGATCGCAACAGATCCTTCATTTGCTTGTGTTGATTATAGGTCTGGCCTCTACGTGGATCTTGGTGGATTATGCCACGAAGTTTGGTAGGTGGAAATATAGAATTTTCTAAAATCATTTATCTATATCTTGTTCCGGATTATGACATGTTTAGAAGTTCCCTTTGATGCGAGTATCATTTTTGGGTGATTATGTCCCATTGATGACGATTTCTGGAGTTGCCCCAGATGAGGTAGCTTCTTGTCTTCGCGATCATGTCCTAATCTAAACAAATGCGTTATAAAGGCCTAGGGTTATGACCAAACCTTTTCATGTTGCCTATGAATCCAAACGGAATCAGATCTGAACGTAGTTCGATAATGATGAATGAATTATGATGCAATGACCGAGCCTGAATCAGGAACCCTATATATCCAAATGGAATCGGGCCAAAATATAGTTCGATTTCAGTAGATGCAAAATGATAAGAAATTGAAATGAAGTATCCTAGTCTAACTCTGAGTGCCAATGTATCCAAATGGAATCAGGCCAAAACGTAGTTCAATTATAATAGATGACTGAATCGAATGTGGATTGCATAAGTATTCCTGCCAAAAGAAATCAAGTCGTGGCGTAGTATACATAAAAAATGGCATTTGGACTTTTTATTACAAAAGTGTATGGAGACCAAATCCTACGTGGGTTGCCTATGTATCCTGCTGTGGGAAGTCAAGTCAGACGTAATTTTATTACGACCAAACCCTTATTCTAATATCTTCAAATGTAGTATTTTTTGACTGCGTGTGAGTTGATAGGATTCATGCCGACTCTTCCATCCATTTCTGCTACGATCAATGCTCTTCCTGAAAATACTCAATGGACCACGTAAGGACCTTGCCAGTTCGGTGAGAATTTTTCCTTGGCCTCTTCTTGACGGGGGAATATCTTTTTCAAAACCAACAACCCTGGTGTGAACTATCGAGGTTACCTTTCTGTTGAACGCATTTTCCATGTGTTTTGCTATAGTTGACCATGACACACTGCATCCATTCTCTTCTGTTCGATGAGAATGAGTTGTTCTTTCTTGACCCGTATCCATTCTGCATCATCTATTTTGGATTCCTGAATGACTCTTAATGACGGTGTTTCGATCTCTACGTGTATCACAACTTCCGTGCCATATACTAACATGTATGGCATTGCCCAGTAGACGTCCTCATGGTGGTGCGCTAGCCTAGTTAGACAAAGGACAACTACTCATGCCATTGCATGTGGTTGTCCACTATCTTCTGTAAGATCCTTTTGATGTTTTTATTGGCTACTCAACTACTTTATTCATTTGTGGCCTGTAGGCTATTGAACCATGGCAGATGATTGAACGCCTCACAAATTTCTGTCATGAGATCGCTATTGAGATTGGCTGCATTATCAGTTATGATTGACTCAAGGATACCAAATCTGCAGACTATATTGTTACAGACATAATCTGCCACCACCTTTTTTGTGACACCCTTGTATGTAGAGGCTTCGACCCATTATGTGAAGTAGTCGATGGCTACCAGGATGAAACAATGACCATTTGATGCGGCCGATTCTACAGGTCCAATCAAATCCATATCCCAGGTGGCAAATGGCCAAGGAGAAAGCATTACGTTCAGCTCATTCAATGGAACCCGTATGAAATCCTTGTGAATCAAGCACCGGTGACACTTCATCACATTGCGGACTATCACTTTCCATGGTCATCCAAAAGTATTTGGCTCTTAAAATATTCTTGGCTGAAGTGAAACCATTTATGTGAGGCCCACACGTTCCTGCATGTATTTCTTTCAGTAAACTTGTTGCTTCAACAACATCTATACACCTTAATAGACCTATGTCCGGGGTCCTTTACAAGACTTCCCTGTTAAGCAAAAAGTTATTTGCTAATCTTCTTAGTGCTGGCTTCTAATCATTGGCGGCGTTATCTAGGTATTCTCTTACTTCAAGGAAACTTTTGATGTCGTAGTACCAAGGCTTACCATCTGGCTCTTCATCTACATGGAAACAGTATGCATGATGATCTCGAACCTCAATCTCGATGGGGTCGATGTAATTCTTGTCCAGATGCAAATCATAGATGACAAGGTTGCCGGAGCGTCGGCGAACTCATTTTGGATTTTGGGAACATGATTGAACTCAATCTTGATGAACTTCTTACACAACTATTTTACGTAGAGCAAGTATGGAATAATCATGACATTCTTGGTGATCCATTTTCCATGTACTTGGTGTATCAGCAAATCAGAATCTCCTATGACCAGAAGTTCCTTGATGTTCATATCACTACCATCCTAACTCAAAGGATACATTCTTCATTCTGCCATATTATTCGTGCAAGGGAGCCTTATCTTAGCTGAAGCCGGGTAATGTTTTCCCGACTCTAAAATTAGGATTGCCCCAATTTCTACACCTTTAAAATTTGCCTCTCCATAAAAAATACCTAGGTATGACTTTGCAATGTCCTCCCATGCGAACAACACTTCTTCATATAGGAAGTACGTGTAGAGTGGCTTGTAATCCCTGTCCACCGGGTTCTCTGTGAGATGATCAACCAATGCTTGTTCCTTGATATCTTTCTGCTTCACGTACATAATATCGAATTCATAGAGAAGAATACGCCATTTGGCCAACTTTCCTGTGGGCATTGGCTTGTGGAAGATGTACTTAAGTGGGCCGAGTCGAGATATCAGATGCATGGTATATGATGATAGGTAGTGCCTTAACTTCTGATCTATAAAGGTCAAAGTGCAGCAGGTCTACCCTAACAAGGTTTATCTGGCTTCGTATAGTGTGAATTTCTTTCTCAGGTATTAGAAGCTTGCTCCCCTTTCCAGCTCATCCTTTTGTCTCAACAGGTATCCGTATGCATTATCCAAAACAGACAAGTATAATAATAGCGGCTTCCCGTGATCAAGAGGAACTAACACTAGCGTATTCGAGAAATACTCCTTGATTATGTCGAAAGCTTTCTGACATTCTTTCATCCACTTTGTGGAAGTGTATTTCTTCAACAATTTGAAAATAGGCTCGTAGATTACTGTTGACTTGGCTATGAACCTGCCGATGTTGTTTAATATGACGAGGAAGCTCATCACATCCTTCTTGCTATTGGGTGGAGGTAGGTATTTAATGGTTTTGATCTTTGAGGGATCCAATTCTATCCTTTTTATCCTAACGATGAAACCTAAAATTTCACCTGGGGACTCTGGATGCACATTTCGTAGGACTTAACTTCAAACTGTACCTTTGCAAATGTTCAATGAACTTCCTTCAGTCACCCAAGTGATCCGCACTCTTTAGAGACTTGATGATGATGTCATCCATATAAACCTCAATTTTCTTGTGGATCATGTCGTGAAAGAGGGTTGTCATGGACCTCATATAGGAAGCACCGGTATTCATTAGACCAAATGGCATGACCGTTTAACAAAACTCCACATGACAAGGTGAACGCTGTTTTTCCCACGTCTTCTTCTTGCATTAGAATCTGGTGGTATTCGGCGAAACAATCCACAAATGATTGCAACTCATGCTTCGCGCCATTGTTGATAAGGATATGAATATTTGGTAGAGGAAAATCATCCTTTGAACTAGCTTTGTTAAGATTTCGATAGTCCACACATATCCTAATTTTTCTATCCTTCTTCGGTACTGATATGATGTTTTCTAACCATGTATAATAATTGGTGACTCTCACCACATTCGCTTCTATTTTCTTGGTGACTTCTTCATTTATCCTTAGACTCAAATCTTGCTTTTTTTTTCTAGGTTTTTGCTTGACCAACAGCCTGGAAGTATCGGTGGGCAACCGATGTGAAACAATGTTAGTACTTAGTTCGGGCATGTCGTCATATGACCAAGCGCATACATCGATGTATTTTCAAGGGATTTCTATCAATTCTTACCTCTATTTCCTCTTTAGATGGATGTTGATTCAGGTTTCTTTCACATATTCTTCACTTTCCAAGTTAATTACTTCTGTTTCTTCAAGGTCGGGCTTCTTCTGGCTCTCTAGCTCTCGATCTCTTGTGGGAGGTTCTCAGGCATAATGCTTTTATCGTACTCATTGTAGTATGGATCATTTTCCTCATTGATTTCATTACATTTCATAATCATGGAGTGCATGTTTTTGTCGATTTGATGACAGAAAAGGAAAACTAAGTATAAATAAGGGCGACCATGAACTTCCAATGATTTCAGGAAAAAATAATTCTTTTTATTTCATCAAAAGAAACGTCTCAACATTCGAAGAGGCAATTTAAAAAAAAAGTATAGGCATGGTTAAATCCTCAATCGACCGGGCAATTGTTTTTAAAAAATACTATAATTCCACAATACCAAGACTATTGGTGAACCAGAGATTGAATGATGGTTCAATTCTGCAAAGTCTCTCCTGTTTCGGCATCCTGAATGATCGTGTCTTGATATCAGCTTTGCTGCAACATTCCTTGATCATAGTCATGAACAATCTTCCCATTCCGTCAACGATGTCATCTCTGGTGGTGAGCTCTGGCTCGGTCCTGGAACCCGCTCTGGTACAAAATCCTTCTTCCTAGAGTTATCGTTATAGGTCTTTGCAGCTGTAGGTTGATACCCCAAGCCAGCGATACCTTTCTGTCCTTTCGGTTCAATTGGCTCCGTTATCCTATCTGATCGGGCTCCCAACCCGGTCCCGGGTCGGTACCTATACTTCATCATCTCTTGCATTTTCATCTTTGACATGTATGGTGGCTGCATACCATTATTCTGCTCATAATTATTCATTTCTATTTCTTGAAGATCCCGACCACATGAAAGGTGATCCCATCTAATCCTTCTATGAAAGGGTCCGCATGCTCCAAGTAAGCTTACCGACTCCACTCCCTGTGTATCACAATATCTTGGAAATCCCACTTGAATTTCATAGACTAGTGGAGGGTGGAAGGAACTGCCCCAACCATATGAATCCAGGGCCTTCCTAGTAATAGGTTGTATGACGATGAAATGTCTATTACTTGAAAAAATATCGGGAACTCAACTGTTCCAATCTATAAGGCTAAGCAGATTTGTCCGATGACATCCTTCTGTGACCCATCTGACATGGCTTTCTTTCACTTCCCTCAAATGATTACCCAATTCCCGCAGAGTAGAGATTGGGCAAATATTTACTCCGGATACTCTGTCGACAAGCACTCGA
The DNA here is from genome assembly GCA_005239505.1 of Nicotiana paniculata. Lineage (NCBI taxonomy): Eukaryota > Viridiplantae > Streptophyta > Magnoliopsida > Solanales > Solanaceae > Nicotiana > Nicotiana paniculata. The sequence continues at coordinate 39,579 of ML337966.1, read as the reverse complement.
GACACGACTTTATCCCCATGTGTGACTGTGATGTGCATACCTCTCCATACCCTCCACAGGGAGTACAACTCTCCGAAAGGACATCATGTTTGCTTCGACCATATTTCCAATGGTAACTGCTAATGCCTTGTTGTTAGTATTACTTGTCACACTTACTCCACTTAGAACCTTCACTAAAGTGTCCATTTCATAATTTTTCTATTAGATCTCATCAACAAATACATGATCAATATGTCAGTCAGGATCTTTCGCAACTGTTCTATAAGGAATACTCATTAACTAGCATCTTCCTCCAAAATTCCGCCGCTTCAGTGTCTGTTATCTTCTTCTTTGGTTCTGATCTCTTCTTTGTTTCCCTCGGTTCACCTCTTATGGGGCGTAACACCTTCATGATATAGTCATCTTGTGAGAAGATGTGGAGTCTGTCATTCTGACCTTTCCCTTTGACTGGTAAGTCCATGGCACTATTTTGTATTCTCGAGTCGCGATATTTCTGACGGTGGCAGTGGACCGTTGTTGGTATTTCTGAACCATCACAGGAGGTTTTAGCTACACAGTAATCAATGAAGTCACTTGAGGTGTCACTCTTGTAGCTTCGACATTCCCAACGGTGAAAATGGTCCCCTTCAAATCATAATTATCGTCCAATGCCATCATGTTAGATCCTTGGTTTCGATGGTTTGGCAATAGGTTACATTTTACATTTGGTGGAGTTTGGGTACATTGGATGTCACGACCCCAAATCTAAACTGGCTGTGATGGCGTGTATCGTGGTAGTAGGCTAGCCAAATTTACTGAAAATATCATAAGGTTCCCATTTAATACATAAATCATCATATGTTTCAAAATAATTTCCACTTTTAAGCATTTCAAAACAATAAAAATGATCAGAACATCTAAACACAACCCCAACATCTGGAGTCAACCATCATGAGCATCTAAGAAGTGATACAGTGTAATACTAATTCTCTACTACAACAAGTCTGGGAAGTAAAGTAAAATGATAGAGTAGAAAGGAGAAAGAGTAAGCTGCGGATGCCGAGCAGCTACCTCACAATCTTTGAACAATGCTCCAACTGGGGTAGCTCAACTATCGCTCTGCCCCGGTACCTGAATCTGCATAAGGTGCAGGGAGTAATGTGAGTACGCCAACTCAGTAAGTAACAACCATAACTAAAGACTTAAGTGCAGTGACAAGCAATTTTAAAGATCCTGTAAAAACCATATAATAAGCAACAATAGAAGTGATTAAACTCAAGTCAGGAATCTACATTCCGAATATTTCATAAAAACTCCAGTTTTCCATTTTGTAATTCATATAAACGTTTGTTCAACATTTTTCAACTGAAGCTCAGTGTAAAGAAGAGTGAAAATAGTAATTTCGTAAAATATCAGCCGCTCGGGCATAGTGTCACTCACGAATAAACCTCTCGGGCAAGCCTCTCTGTCACTCGTGACTCTACTCTTATAGGTCAATGCTCACACTCAACAGGTACCATATATAACCACTGCGGCGTGCAGCCCGATCCATATAATAACCCACTGCGGTGTGCAACCCGATCCATAATAGTAACCCGCTGCGGCGTGCAACCCGATCCATAATAGTAACCCACTGCGGCGTGTAGCCCGATCCATAATAGTAACCCATTACGACGTGCAGCCCGATCCATAATAGTCGACTGCGCTCACTGGGGTGTACAGACTCCTGGAAGGGCTCCTTCAGCCCAAGTGCTATATTGCTGCGGCGTGCAGCCCGATCCAATATATATATTGCTGCGGCATGCAGCCCAATCCACATAATATCTACTGTAGCATGCAGCCCGATCTGATATATATACATTGCTGCGGCGTGCAACCCGATCCATAACTATCCTCACAAACTCGGCTTCACTCATTCACCCTCACAAGCCACTCGGGCAAACTCATCACAACTCACGGAGCTCAGCCCAAGATAACTCTCAGTATTCAAAAAAACAGGGGGATAACAGTGATAAACAACAACAAATATAAAGCATGGCTGAGTTCATAACTTTTCTATCAAGAATAGTGGGAAAAATACCCCTGAGGGTCAAAACAGGTTGGCACAAGGCCCCAGACACGTCATACAACCCATAATATAATATAAACCTCTAAAATACAGGATATCATATGATTTTAAAATCAAACACACGGCTTAATAGTCACCACGTATGGACCAAGTCACAATCCCTATTGGTGCACGCCCACACGCTTGTCACCTAGCATGTGCGTCACCTTATTTATCAAAACAATTCGAAATATCGGGGTTTCATACCCTCAGGTCTAGATTTACAATCGTTACTTACCTCAAACCGCCTCGAATACTAATCCGCGATGCTCTTTCCCCTCGAATCGACCTTCGATTGCTCCAAATCTAGTAAAAGTCATATTTATACCATCAATATTCGCCAAAGGAATGAATTCCACATGAAAACTATCAAATTAGACCAAAAATTCCGAATTTGGCTCAAACCCCGCCCCCGCGCCCACGTCTCAGAATCTGATAAAAATTACATCACAAGAATCCTTATTCTCCCACTAGTCCATACATACCAAGAAAATCAAAATCGGACAATGACCCCTCAAATCCTCAATCAAAGGTCTCCAAATCATAAGCCCTAATTCTCCAATTTTTGGGTTTAAATTCCACTAATTTCAGGTTTAATTACTCAGCAATCAACATAGAATCGAGTATTGAAGTCAAAAATCTTACATCCAAGTGTTTCCCTTTGATCCCCTCTTCAATACCTCTCAAAAAGCTTCAAAACCGCTCACCAATGGTGAAAAATGGATTGAAATTCCCGAAGGAGGGGTTTAATTACTTCTGCCCAGATCACTCTATGCGAACGCAACCTATGCCTCGCATTCACAATTAACAAAATTTACCAGCCCTTCTTTTACCCTATGCGATCGCAGCCTTTCCCCTGCGATCGCGTAGAGCAAATTTTTTTCCAACAACCTTCTCCAACTCTTCCGGATAACCTCTAGTATAATGAGCATAACCTTTTGTACAAAACTCCAAATTACAATTGGTTTAACTTTCTGAAAACTAGACATCAAGGGATACAACTTTCATTTTTGGAGATTTTCAAACTCCTTATAGATAGTTAGTTATAAGCTTCCAAAGTCGGGACAATGCAACAGAAAATTTACTCTATACGATCGCGTAGCACAGCTAGATTTTTCCAAATTTTCTCTATGCTAATGCGGCCAGATCTATTCTATCGCATTGTACACCACTAAAGCCAAAAACCAACAACTAAAAATGGTCCGAAACCACCCAAAACTCACCCGAGACCCTCGGGACCTCAACCAAAACATACCAACACATCCCATAACATCACACAAACTTAGTCGAGCCTTCGAATCACCCAAAACAACATCAAAATACCAAATTAACCCCAAATTCAAGCCTAAGGATTTATAAACTTAAAAAATTCGCCAATGTCATGCCCCAAAACCGAGGAACGAGACCGACGCCCAACTGGATGATCCCGGTCAGGCGGACCTGGATTGCCTTTCCTGCCCAATGCGTTACCCCATGTTTACAATATACATTATTCCACATGAATTAGCAATTTAGAGTGTAAGCATGAATTTACCATTTGAGTTCATTTCATCCTTTATCCTTTCAACATTTGGTAATCGCAAAAAATACAATAATTTCGATTCGGACCACGATTACTAGTAAACACAATTACTGTCCAAAATACATATATGTACAACCCACTTCATGTCTACGGAGCCTCTAAGTGTCACGACCCAAAATCCAACACAGGTCGTGATGGCGCCCAACACCGGAGTCAGGCAAGCCAACAATTGTTTACTAGTGAGGTTATCCTTAGTTGACATACCAACCCCACACTTACCAAATTTTTAAATTTTGATCATTTAAATAAAAGCGGAAACATTAACCAATTTAAATAATACAGCCGAAATGATCATGATCCAATATATACAATCCCAAAATAAGAGACTACAATGTGCATGCCAGGAACTAGTGTCACAAGTCAATAGGCAATCTAGTAGAACATACAACAAGTTGTACTGCTGTCTGATAGGATGTAGATAGAAATAAATAAAAGATAAGTCCATAGCACAACTGAGAATCTCCCACAGGGAGGCAGCTCACTGTGGAGTCAGGTCCAGAATATATGTCAAGCTCCGGTCGGATAACCAGATGCTCCAACCTCAAAACCTATACAATTAAGTACAGAAGCATAGTATGAGTACATAAACGGATATGTACCCCGTGAGTATCCCGCCTAACCTCGAAGAAGTAGTGACGAGAGGTCGATGTGATACTTACTAGGGTCAGACAATGTGGAATGAGTACAGGCTAACCATCAGTAGCAGTAATGAACAGTAATAAGGAAATGAACATCAAATAACAATCACTAGTACCCTCGCGCCATCCTTTTTCCATGGAATACAAGCTATTAAACCTTCATTCTTTTCATGAAATCAACAGTTGCAATTACAGGGCTTCTCACAAATTACCAAAGCATATAACAGGCTATGAGCGTACGGTCATTACAACGTGAAAACTAAATGCGCACTGCCAAGGGTCGAACGACCCGAACCATAGATGCATCTATCTGCCCCGCTCACGAATCGAACATGCGACACGGTTAATATAATATCAAGACCACCCCCACTCGTGAATCAAACCTGCGACTCGGGTTAATATAATGTTAGGGCTACCCCGCTCGCGAATCATCCACGCGACTCGGGTTCCCATATAAATTCATGATTAGCAGGAGATTTCTAGATAATTTAACGGGGAACATACTAACAGTGTGAGAATTTTAGAGATATCAACTTCAAACATAACCCCTTAGGCCTTAACATGTGGGATTCGAGGACATTAGGCTACTTAATCCATATTCGGATCTGCTGAAGGAACGGAAGGGAGGCACCACTATTGGCGATCTGAGCTACCTGCTATGGAACCGCCTACAACTATATAAAAGATGTAGCGCCCCCGGAAAAGGGACGTTAGTACCTTTGAAAAGTACTAGTATGTATGAATAAATTTTATTCTAAGTAAAATCAAACAATACCCAATTGGAAGACAGTCAGGGTAATCACACAAGTACCACACATATATACAGAAAATCACAAATGAAGATTCCATAGTTACTCATTTAAATTGTTCATCTGTTGCGGCGCGCAACCCGATCCCACCGTACATTCACATTTCACCCTTATTACCTCTCCACCCTTATTACTTCGTGTTGCGGCGTGCAACCCGATCCCACCGTACAATCAAATTTCACTCTTATTACCTCTCCACCCTTATTACTTCGTGTTATGGCACGCAACCCGATCCCACCATACAATCATATTTGATAGCAACAATAACCAACAATTATATCACAGGGATTTTCATCATCAAGAACATAAGTTCATATCAACCAACAACTATATGAAGTCAAGGTACAATAATCCTTAACAAACAGTAATTCATATATGGTGTTTCCATCATTATTTAACTCAATTAAATCAATCCACAATTTCTTTTCATCCTTTGCCACACTTGGCCCTTATCAATTAGATACCTTCCCACATTAGGGTACATTAACATTCTTTCATTTAGTAGCACATACTGCCATATTGACATATTCGAACATTTAACGAACCTTACACATGATAGGGTAAGCACAAAGAATCACCCTTCACAATCGCAATTAACATGGTAATCGACTAAGAAATTCAGAGAACGAAATCTTACACCTCGACACAGCAGGACAATCAATTCACATATTCTCAAGAAAGAATTTCATACCGAGTGCTCGGACACCAACAATATGACTCTACAAAAATTAAAGTTAGCCATACATACCTTGAATCGGAATTCCCCTTTAATTTTTTTTATCACAAATCACTGGACCGTCTAGCACCATCAATCTATTCCACAATGTGACATATTTCACTTAGAATTAGGAACCATAAACATCACTCGAACTCATTTTGGCATTTATCGAACGCTATGTGACCCCTTAGATTACTAACCCANTCTCCAAGAATCAATGTATGTTTTCTACCCTTTTTAGCCAAAACCTGAGAATTAAAAGGAAATGGGGTGGGGACTCACCTCTTAGAGTGAAGAAGATGACAATTACTCAATAACTTCCAGGCCCGAGTGATAGTGAAGAATCAATTTTGGGTGAAGATGGAACCTTCTCTCTCAAGAACTCTCTCTTCACTCTCTCTATTTTGTTCAGAAAATCGTTAAAATGGAAGGGGGTAAGTGTTTTAATGAACCGGGGGTCGGGTATAAAAATTAGAATTTTAAAAGTCCCGAAGCAGAAATGCGGTCAGGAATGCGATCGCATTCCTGCTATGCGGTCCGCATTCCTGTCGCATAAATGGCCCTCAAATTGGCAAAAAAGAAACCGGACTACCCAGGTTTGCAACCACGATGCGGTCCGCATACCTATTGTGTGATCGCATAGTGCGTCGCATAACCTCCTCAGAAAAAAAATAGAGGTGCAAGAATGCGACAGCTATGCGGTCCGCATTCTCAAAATGCGATCGCTGTCCTCAAATTGGACCGCAGACTGTCCATGTATGCGACCACTATGCGGTCCGCATACCTATTATGCGATCGCATAGTGCGTCGTATAACAACGCAATTCTGGAAATTTTATCTTTTAAGTCCCAGGGTACTTTTTACTCAAAAAGGGTCCGTTTTAAGAATTTTTACAGTTATAACAACACGGGGACCTATTTGGGCATTATTTTTAGCCATGATATTTTACGGGTCTTTACATTCTCCCCACTTAAACTCATTCGTCCTTGAATGAGGATCGGGGAATCACTAGAGTAGGAAAAACACAAAATGAACCAACCCCCAAAATTTTCACTAACTTCGATAATTTCTGGAAATTTCGCCAGATTTTCCTTTGGATATAGGCCTATCCACCTGTCAGAGAGCCCCCGAAATACATGTTTAACCAATTCCACACATTACCAGCCACTCTATCAACTCGCATATAATTGGGTTACCTCAACAAGTCGTATGCAATTCAATTACTTCAACATGCTATACCTATTTCAGTTAACACCACAAACTTGCATGTCATTCAACTATCACATGAATTTCACATAATTTATCTTACTTCAAGGAGTTGCACATTACCCAAATAATTACAACATACACAAATATGGCACAACTTGAGAAGTTACAATAGTAGGGAAATTAGGGGGGAATATGGGGTGCTTTTGCACAAAATTTGACACAATATATAATTGCTTAGGAATGACAATTTTCAAACCATTACCGCACATATTCAAACAAATGGGGATATTTCTACTTCATTTAATTTTCCGCTTCCCATGTGGCTTCCTCGACTTGTTGACTTTGCCATAACACTTTAACAGAAGCAATCTCTTTGTTCCTCAATCTACGGACTTGCCTATCAAGAATAGCAACTGGAACCTCTTCATATGACAGTCCTTCATTAATTTCAACCATCTCAACCGGCACAATGGAGGATGGATCCCCAATCACCTTCTTTAACATGGACACATGAAACACCGTGTGCACTAATGACATTTCAGGGGGCAATTCCAGTCTATAAGCCACCTGTCCTATCCTTTGAGTGATCCGATACGACCCGACATACGTAGGGCTCAATTTCCCTTTCTTCCCAAACCGCATTACTTCCTTCATGGGAGATATCTTCAAGAACACCCAATCATCTACTTGAAACTCCAAATCCCTACGACGAACGTCCGCATAGAATTTCTGGAGACTCTGAGCAGTTTTCATCCTGATGACTCTAACCTTTTCCGTAGCCTTCTGCACGAGATCCGGCCCTAGCAATTCTGCTTCACCAACTTCGAACCATCCAATCGGAGAACTTCACCTTCTTCCGTACAATGTCTCAAATGGGGCCATCTGAATACTAGCGTGGAAGCTGTTATTTTAAGCAAACTCTATAAGCGGCAAGTGATCATCCCAGCTACCCTTGAAATCTAAAACACAAACTCGTAACATATCTTCAAGCGTTTGAATAGTCCCCTCCGCTTGACCGTCCGTCTGCGGGTGTGTTGAGATTTACCTGAGTACCCAAACCTTGCTAAAATTTCCTCCAAAAGTTAGCTGTGAACTGGGCCCCTCGATCCGAGATAATAGAAACTGGAGTGCCATGGAGTCTGACAATTTCCTTGATATACAACTGAGCGTACTGTTCTGCAGCATCGGTGGACTTGAGTGGCAAGAAGTGAGTTGATTTCATGAGTCGATCCACTATCACCCAAATTGAGTCGAACTTGCGCTGAGTGCGGGGTAACCCTACCACAAAGTACATATTGACCATCCCCCATTTCCACATTGGTATTTCCATAAGCTGTGTCAACCCACCGGTCCTTTGATGCTCAGCCTTCACCTGCTGACAATTCGGACACCTAGCCACAAAGTCCGCCACACCCCTCTTCATACCATTCCACCAATAAATCTCTTTGAGATAATGATACATCTTCGTATAACCTGGGTGTACTGAATACCTGGAATTCTGAGCCTCTGCCATTACCCTTTCCCGAATATCATCCACGTCCGGAACACATAGCCTCCCTTAAAACCACAAAACACCATCATCATTGCCGAGCAAAAATGCCGAGGTCTTGTGTTCAGGATTTCCTCTCTCAACTGTACCAATGCTGCGATCTTTGGGGATCAACCTGAATCCCTTCCCTGGAAACAACATGACCCAAAAAGGTGACCGATTCTAGCCAAAACTCACATTTTGAAAACTTCGCATACAACTGGTGCTGATGAAGGGTCTGCAGAACTGCCCTGAGGTGATTAGCATGATCTTCCTGACTCCGAAAATAAACAAGGATGTCGTCAATGAAGACAATCACGAAGGAGTCAAGAAACGGTTTGAAAACCCGGTTCATAAGGTCCATAAAAGCTGTTGGGGCATTGGTTAGCCCCAAAGACATTACCAGAAATTCGAAGTGCCCATAACGGGTCCTGAAGGCGGTCTTAGGAATATCCTGTTCCCTGATCTTCAACTGGTGATACCCGGAACGTAAATCAATCTTTGAGAAGAATCTAGCACCTTGCAACTGGTCGAACAAATTATCTATCCGAGATAATGGATATTTTTTTTTGATAGTGACCTTGTTCAATTCAACTACCGATAATCAATACACATCCAGAGCGATCCATCCTTCTTCCTGACAAAAAGAACCGGTGCACCCCAAGGCAACACACTTGGCTGAATGAAACCCTTTTTCAATAGATATTTCAGTTGTGCTTTCAACTCTCTCAGTTTCGCTGGCACCATCCTGTAGGGTGGAATAGATATTGGCTGCGTATCTGGCAATACATCAATTCTGAATTTAATCTCTCTATCTGGCGGAACTCCAGGAAGCCCATTCGGAAATACTTCTAGATACTCATTCACAACCGGCACAGACTCGGGAGTAGGCACCTCTGAAATGGTGTACGCAACCCGGACCAAATGGTAGATACAACCCTTCCTGATCATTTTTGAGGCCTTGAGGTAGGAAATAAACCTACCCCTCAGCACAAAATCGTTCCCCTTCCATTCGATAACTGGTTCGTTAGGAAATTTGAGCCTCATAATTCTAGTTCGAAAATCGAGTTTAGCAAAACATGAGTTAGATAAAGATGTTCTCACCTTCCACTTCATCGCATGATATAGAGTAACAATGAAAGGGTATTTTCCTAAATGTCCATGCAGCCCCCTAATTATAGACGTGGTCGACAACACACCGATAAGAAGGGCTCTACTAGACACATCTCCGAGACATCCTAGGACACTTTAAAGACCGGGCTCTGATACCAAGTTTGTCACGCCCCAAAACCGAGGAACGAGACCGGCGCCCAACCGGATGATCCCGGTCAGGCGGACCTGGATTGCCTTTCCTTCCCAACGCGTTACCCCGTGTTTACAATATACATTGTTCTACATGAATTAGCAATTTAGAGTTTAAGCATGAATTTACCATTTGAGTTCATTTCATCCTTTATCCTTTCAACATTTGGTAATCACAAAATATACAATAATTCCGATTCGGACCACGATTAATAGTAAACACAATACTGCCCAAAATACATATATGTACAATTCACATCATGTCTACAGAGCCTCTAAGAGTACTGAGAGTTCTCACAATACTTGCAGGCAACAAGGCCCCGGCTATACCTTAGAAGACATAACATATACAAAAGAGATGATATAGAATTCACACAACCCCAAGAGGAAATGGGGCTCACCGGATCTGCTGAAGGAACGGAAGGGAGGCACCACTATCGGCGGTCTGAGCTACCTGCTGCGGAACCACCTACATCCATATAAAAGATGTAGCGCCCCCGACAAAAGGGACGTTAGTACCTTTGAATAGTACTAGTATGTATGAACAAAGTTTATTCTAAGTAAAATCAAACAGTAACCAATTGGAAGGCAGTATGGGTAACCACACAAGTACCACACAGTTATATAAAAAATCACAAATAAAGATTCCACAGTTACTCATTTCAATTGTTCATCTGTTGCGGCGCGTAAACCGATCCCACCTTACATTCACATTTCACCCTTATTACCTCTCCACCCTTATTACTTCGTGTTACGGCGCACAACCCGATCCCACCGTACAATCACATTTTACCCTTATTACCTCTCCACCCTTATTACTTCGTGTTGCGGCGCGCAACCCAATCCCACCGTATAATCATATTTGATAGCAACAATAACCAATAATTATATCACATGGATTTCATCAAACATAAGTTCATATCAACCAACAACTATATGAAGTCAAGGCACAATTAACCTTACCAAACAGTAATTCATATATGGTGTTTCCATCATTGTTTAACTTAATTAAATCAATCCACAGTTTCTTTGAATCCTTTGCCACACTCGGCCCTTAGTAATTAGATACCTTCCCACATTAGGGTACATTAACATTCTTTCATTTAGTAGCACATACTGCCATATAGACATATTCGAACATTTAACAAAACTTACACATGATAGGGTAAGCACAAAGAATCACCCTTCACAATTGCAATTAGCATGATAATCGACTAAGAAATTCAAAGACGAAATGTTACACCTCGACACAGCAGGACAACCAATTCACATATGCTCAAGCAAGAATTTCATACCGAGTGCTCGGACACCAACAAAATGACTCTACAAAGATTAAAGTTAGTCATACATACTTGAATCGGAATTCCCCTTTAATTTTTTATCAGAAATCACCGGACCGTCTAGCACCGTCAATCTATTCCACAATGTGACATATTTCACTTAGAATTAGGAACCATAAACATAACTCGAACTCATTTAGGCATTTTATCGAACGCTATGTGACCCCTTAGATTACTAACCCCCTTTTTGTGAATAATTACCCAAACTCGTTTCCTTTTACTAGATTAGGGAGTTTAACTTACATGCATGCAAGGTATCGGATTTTATCTCCAAGAATCAATTTATGTGTTCTACCTTTTTTAGCCAAAACCTGAGAATTAAAAGGTAATGGGGTGGGGACTCACCTCTTAGAGTGAAGAAGATGACAATTACTCAATAACTTCCAGGCCCGAGTGATAGTGAATAATCAATTTTGGGTGAAGATGGAACCTTCTCTCTCAAGAAATCTCTCTTCTCTCTCTCTATTTTGTTCAGAAAATCGTTAAAATGGAAGGGGGTAAGTGTTTTAATGAACTGGGGGTCGGGTATAAAAATTAGAATTTTAAAAGTTCCGAAGCAGAAATGCGGTTAGGAATGCGATCGCATTTGCTATGCGGTCCGCATTCCTGTCGCATAAATGACCCTCAAATGGGCCAAAAAGAAACGGACTGCCAGGTATGTGACCATTATGCAGTTCGCATACCTGTTATGCGATCGTATAGTGCGTCGCATAACCTCCTCCGAAAAAATGGAGGTGCAAGAATGCGACAGCTATGCAGTCCCCCATTCTCAAAATGCGATCGCATCTTGGGCCGCATATCTGTCCTCAAATTGGACAGCAGACTCTCTATGTATGCGACCACTATGCGGTCCGCATACCTGTTATGCAATCGCATAGTGCGTCGCATAACATCGCAACTCTGGAAAATTTTATCTTTTAAGTCCCAGGGTACTTTTTAATCAAAAAGTGTCCGTTTTAAGAATTTATACAGTTATAACAACACGGGGACCTATTTGGGCATTATTTTTAGCCATAAAATTTTACGGGTCTTTACAGCCAATGATGCCGAAACCAACCAAACCACGTCCGATTGACCTAAAATTTTGCACACACATCAAAAACGATACTAAAAACCTATTCCAACTCCCGGAATTCCATTCCAACCCCGATAGCTAATTGTCCACTGCCGACCAAAAATCGCCAAAAATCCAATTTCACCAATTTAAGCCTAATTCTACCACGGACCTCTGAATAACATTCCGAACACGCTCCTAAGTCCAAAATCACCTAACGAAGCTATCCGAACTATAAAAACCAAATTCCGAGATCCTTTACCCATAAGTTAACTTCTGGTTGACTTTTCCAACTAAATAACCAACTTAAGAGATTAAGTGTCTCATTTCTCTACACAATCACGCCGAACCCGAACCAATAAACCTAACACAACATGAAAGAGCTGAACTACATATAATGAAGAAGAACTGGGGGAAACGGGGCTAAAACTCTCAGAATGACTGATCGGGTCGTTACATTGGATGGCTCAACTCTTGATTAACAACTCGATCTCATTCTTCAATATATAGAAATACTAAATATCATGCCCAGGAACACCTGAATGGTAGGTACAATGGTTGGTTGCATCGTAATATTTGGAGGGTTGGTAAGGAATTCACCTTTCCACTGGGTATATCAATCCGACCCTCCTCAACCTTTCAAACAACTGGGCTAAGGGTTCAGTGATTGGAGTGAAGTTTCTGGGGTTTCTTTCTTCAAAGTTTAGGCATGTACTGGGTGCATAGGCGGGTCTATTTTTATGGGTGGTGGTTTGAACTTGGTCATATGGTCATGGTGGGTTTGGATGTATATTGGCTCGACCGGGTTGTAGTGAGGCTGAGCGTTGTAGTTGGTTGGGTATTATATACTAGGCATATTTGGGTTTATGTGAGGGATGAGCTTTTGTGGGGAAGAGTTGGTTCAACGAGGGGGACTTGACTGATAGTAGGGGACGATTATCGTTGTTTCCTCTTTCTTCTTCTTCCCACTTCCTGTTGAATCAAATTGTATAGCTTTGCTGGCAGCTTGCAGCGTGCCTATTGAATATATTTTTCATGATTTGATACCTTATTCTAGGAAGTCTCCCATCTTAACCAGCTCGAGAAATTTTTGACCCATCATACCTATAATATTTTCAAAATAAATCCCCTCTTGTGCATGGATAAAATACTTAGCTATCTCATATCATCCAATAGAGATTGCGTCCTAGTAGCTCTTGAACTCCAACGACGAGCATACTGTTGAAATGATTCGGAGGGTTTCTTCAACAAATTGGCCAAAGAAAACCATGTCTTTCCACTCTATCAAATTCCCGGGGTCTTATCGAGTATACCAAGTACGTGTTTCTCCCGTCAGACTCCTTATAAGAAAATCATTCCCAACTTTTCATTTCTTCCCACTCTGACCGACTTGTCGTATTAGGCCCTCAAATAAGCATGGGTATCACCCGTTCTATCGAAGATGTCAAACTTTGGAGGCTTATACCCTACATGCATGTCAACATTGGGATGTATACACAAATCCTCATCATTTAGGCTCCCGCTCCCTCGAGCAACCTGGAGATTCTTCATTGTTTTCTCAACACTCGCAATTATTCTAACACTGACTCCTCTTTATTGTATTTTGCTTCTTTCTCCATTTCAGCATATTGGTCAATCTCATAGGGCACTCTGACTGTGAATGGTGCGGTAAAGGTAGGCTCAAAGGTGGCATGCACAGGTGGAACATACAATTCATATGTAGCGGTGTGTGGCGCAGGTATGTGTTGGTTATAGTTATTGGCGAAGGTGACGTTGTCACGAGGAGGTGTGAACTAAATTGATGGTGGCTGGTAGATTTGTGGTGTTTGGATATAATTCGGGACATAGGGTCTATGTATAGGGGGATTTGGTGGATTTGCAGAGGTTACTAGTGGTATGACTTTGTTTGTGGTATTTGTAGTGAGAAGGATTGGGGTACTGGTTTTTTGTCGGGTTGATGCAGGGAAATGATCAGGGACTGAATCTAAGGAAGGGAAGCGGGGTGGTTGTGGAAGCGTCATCACAACCAAATATGCCAGCTCCTAGACCTGATCTATTCTTCTCTTAGTGACTCAATTTCCTGCGCCATTCTGGCAAGGTGTTCATCATTTCAGGTATCGTTCTTTTCCCTAGATTGCCCTGGGTTGTTGGCTAATACTAGAGCATTTTCGTCCAGTTCATCGGTTGAAGACATCTTTACCTTGGATCTCAAATTGTACAATGGCTCAACCATCATTACATATCAACACAAACCATCCTCTGCTTTCGAGGATAATATAAAGCAATAAAGCGAGAATTTAAACAAAAGTAAAAGTTAGTTTTCTCGATTGTACAAATATGAGCACATAGAGAAATTCACTTACGTATTCAGATAAGTGTGTTTCCTAAGATACGAAGGACCTCTCTTTTCCGGAGGTAGGCCTATGTCGAGAATGTTTGACGAACCATCAATTTACAAATTTTGATCTAGAGCAAACATTAGTTTTTGTTGATAGGCTTTGGATTACAATAGTATGGGAGCGGTGGTTACAACATCCTTTTCAAAGTTCACAAAAGATTACATGGGCTCATAGACTCGGCCTTAAGGAAATTAAAGGGGTTACAAGATAAAATGAAATCAACCATCCATTTAATGATCGACCGCGGAGCTCCCAAGCTTTCATATTTAGGATCCTCTTCGACTTCTTCTTCCTCCTCATCATTTTTGTACTCTAGTTCTTCCTTGGGATCCTCCTACGAGTGTTTTTGACTCAATCTGTATGTACTCAATTACTTGATTGTCTTCCTCTAGCAGCGGCAACATGTGGTCGACTGACCCTAGAGCAACATGTTGATGCATGGTGGTGTTAATGAGATAGTGGAGCAAAATCTCGTGATATATCTACGGAGCTGCTGCTGCATCCTTCAACCTGGTCAATCGTTCTTTGTTAGGTCTGGACAACTCATCTTTCTCGTTGATCCATACGAAGTACTCAGGCACACACTAGGTATTTTTCCCTATTGGCATCATGATCAATTCGTTCTATCCAACATGGAGCCTCCTCACCCTTGGGATTGGAATTTTTCCATTGTAATGATCTTCATACAAAGTTGTCCTTGACCAGATGGGCATGTATTGAATCAGACCAAATTGTTGTAGAACCGTCAAAGGTGCGTATGGCTGAATTCCTTGAAGTCCCACTAACTCGATAAATTACTTTCCCTGGCTCCTCAAGATTACACTGCCACTTAACCATGAAATTTTCCAGTTCACAAATTCTCCACTCAGATAGTTCAACATGTCTCGCCACTCCTTTTGACCATGCGGTGTAACCCGATGTCTCATCCTTTCATTATGATTCTTGATCATGTTACTGATGCCCACAAAATAATAAATAGTTGGCTCCCTACGAAAGAAGTATTTTGTTGCCCGTATCTAGAGAAGTTGTAGCCTTTGAAAAAATCATTCTTCTAGAACACGCTAACACTTCCCGAAATGTCTCAGCCAATATCATGGGAACAACGGTGACTCTCAGATTCCCTCTAAATGTTTCCAGGACCAAGGGTAGCGGGTCGATGCTGATTCTTCCCTTTCTTTGTAGGAAAACTAATAATAACAACAATGCTAGAGAGAAGATCAAGTGGAAGAGGCTCTCCCATGAAGCTTGATCGCATTGAAATTCTTCAAGATGCCACTCGTAACTTTCCTGGTGTCCGCATCTATCAAACAACTAGTGTAAACTCACCCATCCATTTTTAATGCTTCTCAAATTTATATTGTTTGTCAAATCCAATGTATGAAGGAACGTGTGGTCGGGCATGATTACTGGCAGTATTGGTTTCTGCCCAACAAACGGCAACTCTGTGAAGCTAGTGATTTCCTCCAGCGTTGGTGCCAATTCATAATCGACATACTTGAAGACCACCTTAGTTGGGTCCCAAAACTCTACAACCTCGTAAGGAATTTGTCGGCTCGAATGTTCATCAAGACGGTAGTGATCCTAGGTGTGTTATGACCTAGTCCCTATGCTCTCAGTGAATATTTCTCCACCACTGTTTCACCTTATGTGGTGAAACCATGATTGTGTTTGTAATGACCCGACCGATCATTTGTGTACTTGCTCCCCCTTTACCTTTTTAATGCTTCACTTATGTGTGTTTATGGTTTTATGACTTACGGGGTTGATTAGTTTCTTTTCCGGGAAGATTTCGGATTGATTTCGACCCTTTGATTCTTAAATTTTAAGCTTAAATTAGAACTGTTGACCAAACATTGAAGTTTATGAAAACAACCCTAGAATGGTGTTTTGATGGCTCCGATAGCTTCATACCGTGATTTTGGACTTGGACATATGCCCAGAATTGGTTTCGGATGTCTGTAGGTTGATTGGCATTGTTTTGCCGAAATTTTACAATTTGAAGTTGAAAAGTTTGACCGTTGGTTGAATTTTATCTATCGGGTTCAAAATTTGATTTTAGTAGTTGGAATAGGTCCGGTATGCTATTTAGAACTTGTCTGCTTTGTATCATTTGGAGTTGAATTGATAGAATTCGGACGCTTAGTTGCAATTCTAGCAGTTCTTGAAATTTACTTTGATATTTATGTGTTTTAGTGTATGATTCATAGTTTTAGATGTTAGTTTTGTGTTTTGATCACGCGAGAGAGTTTGTATGATGTTCTTAGACTTGTGTGGACGTATGGTTTGGAGCCCCGAGGGCTCAGATGAGTTTCAAATATGTTTCGGAAGGTTTTGGAGTAAAAAATGGATCAGGTGTGCTGATGCCTCAGGTTTCGCATTTGCGAACACCTAGTTTGCAATTGCGAGCTTAGTATGGCACCTCAAGTATTGCAATTGTGATATCTTGCTCGCAATTGCGAAGTAGCTCAGGATTTTGGGTAGCTCGCATTTGCGACTAAATTGTCGCATTTTCTAAGGGACAGGGTTCGCATTTGCGAACCCATTTATCGCAATTGAGAAGTCCCTGTAGGCTGACCAGTGGCCACATTTGCGATAAATTCTTCGCAATTGTGATAGTTCGCAATTGTGACATCTCTAGTTGATCAAAAGGGTTGGAAGTCGGGATTTTATCTCATATTCTCTCATTTAGAACCCTAGACTCGGTAAGAGGCGATTTGGAGAGAGGATTTTCATCTACAAACTTTGGATAAGTGATTCTAATCTATTTCGAACTATATTTCATCAATATATCTTAGATTTAACATCAAAATCATGTGAATCAAAGTGAAAATTTGTGAAACTTTGTCATGTTTTTTAGAAATAAGAATTTGAGTTTTGAGGGTCGATTTGGACTCGAATTGTGAAACTAATCACATATATTAACTCATGGGGTTATGGATAGTCGGAATCTACCCTTGGACCCGGGTTTTGACCTAGCGAGCACTTTCATTGACTTTTTGGAAAAAGTGTAATGATCATAGCTTTATCTGTTGTAATTGATTTCCCTTGCATTGTTTGATGATATTAAGTAATTTTTTGTCTAGATTGAGACGTGTAGAGGAGAATTTTAGGGGAAAAGCTATTTTTGAGGGTTGAATTGGCCTAGTTGAGATAAGTATCTTACCTAAGTTTGTGTGAGGGAACTATCCCTTAGGATTTAGGATTGATTTTGTCATTGTTCTATGTGAAAGTCGTGTATGCAAGGTGACGAGTGGGTACACGAGTTATATGTGGTATTTGAACGAATTAGGCAACTTAGACTGTTTCCATGATTTAATTGAATTGTTAAATCACGTTCTAAATTATCATAGTCAATCTACTCTTATTTGTATTAGTCTAAGATTACATGCCTTAAATGACTTTCTTAACACTTGTTCTACATCTTACTTGATATTTTGCTCTTATGCTTTAGGTGTAGTTGTTGCCTCTTTCATTGTTACATGTTATCTCTTCCATTGTTGATTTATCCTTATTTGAAGTCATTGTTACATGTTATCTTTTCCATTATTGATTTATTATTATTTGAAGTCAATTTTACATGCTATCACTTTCATTGTTGATTATCCTTATTTGAAGTCATCGTTACATGTTATCTCTTCCATTTTGAGATATTCTTATTTAAATATCGTGGTAACACATTATCTTTCTTATTGGCGAGTTATGAAAGACGTTATCAGATTGAGGCAATGTCGAGATATATTTCTTGTTAAGAAATTTACATTCATTGTTATTGATGATATTATTGTACATATTGTTGTCGAGTCATGGGCTATTGTTGTGGAAACATTGATATTGTTGATTATTGGTAGGTTGTGGCATATGAGCACTTGTGGTGCGATTTGTTATTATGATATAATATTGATGCGCATGTGGAGGTATAAGGATAAGGGTTAATGTGCATGTGACTGTATAAGGTAGGACTTATGTGCATGTTGATTGTAAAGGAATTATTTGAAGCCACACGGTGGGCTAAAGTGTGTCTATCTATTTCGGGAAACTGAGAAACGTGAATACAAGGCGATACCTCGGTTATGGTTCTTATTGTATACGTTGCGGTACCTCGGTCATTATTCTTATTGTACACGAGGCGGTACGTCGTTTGTGATTCTTCTTGTTTATCTCATGCTGCAAAGAGTTATTGGTGGAAATACTTCTTGTAGTTTTGTTCTTACTTGTTTTATATTACTTATTTCTCCATTTTCCATTACTTTTCATTTTTATATTTTGTTCTGTTTATTATGTCATAGTAGGTGTATTGACCTGGCCTTATTACTACTCCGCCGAGATTAGGCTTGATACTTATCGGGTACCGTTGTCGTGTACTCATAGTATGTTTATGCATTGTGCAAATTCAGATACGTTTGCTCGTGCTGGACATTAGTGATTTGTTGTAGCTGATTTCCCCAAGACTTCAAGGTATACTTGCTCGGCGTTCGCAAGACTCATAGTCACTTTCCTTTATCTTTCTTTTCTGTTGTATTTCACATTCAGATAGTGTTGTAGTAGCAATTCTAGTTATTCTGTGGAGCTTATGACTCAATCTCGCCAGGTTTTTGAGAGCATTAAAGTTGTGTTTCAGTTATCGAGATATTTATGAGAATGGTTAGTTTATATCATGTCTTAGCTTTTATTTCTGTCATAATCTATCATTTGTAGGCTTACCTAGTCTTAGAGACTAGGTGCCATCATGACATCTACGGTGGGAAACTGGGTCCGTGACAATGTTAATCTCGGGAAGGTTGAGGTTTATTGCCATCTAAAATGGTGAAAAGGTTTGGTATGTGTTTGCTCCGGATCCTTAGTGTCTTGTCTGGATTAGTTCATCGTTCCACAAAAGACATGTTGTTGGATGTGATGAGTTGGTATTTTACCAACTTATCTCCTCTTAATACTTAGGCTTTTGTATGATTTTGTTGAGAAACTAAGGCTTTTTCTGAGGTTTATTGGCATATTTCAGGTGTCAAGTGATTTAGAGGTGATGGTGAAGAAACCAGGTGAAAACAAGTCAAAATGTGAAAAATGACTGTTGCCAGTTTTTACTCTATGCGACCGCAGATGATTATTATAAACACTCGTAAATTTTCTTGACTTAAAAATGATTCCCGGGTAGGTCCCCATATTTTTATATTGGTAGTAAATCTTAAAACAGACCCTTTGGGAGTAAAAAGTACCCGAGGACTTAAAAGACAAAATTCTCCAGAATTGCGCTGGTTTGCGGTCCACTATGCGATCGTAGATAAGGTATACGGACCGTATAGTGGTCGCATACCTGGACAGTTGCTGTCCATTTTGAGGACAGCTATGCAGCCCATAATGCGATCGCATTTCATGAATGAGGGCCACATAGTTTTTGCATTCTTGCACCTCTATTTTTGCGAAGGGAGTTATGCGACGCACTATGCGATCGCATAATAGGTATGCAGACCGCATAGTGGTCGTATACCTGGGAAATATGCTTTCCCTTTTGGCCCATCTGAAGGTCATTTATGCGATAGGTATGCGGACTGCATATCAGGAATGTGATCGCATTCCTGACCGCATACCTGCTTCGGGGCTTCTAATTTCTAATTTTAAAACCCAACCCTTAGTTTAATAAAACACCCCTCCTCATCATTTTTAAAGACTATCTGATCAAAATTGAGAGAAGTGAGAGTGGCTGCTAGTGAGAGAAGTCCCCATCTTCCCCAAATTGGTCCTCCATCTCTACTCAGGTCTGGAATTAATTGAGTAGTCGTCATCTTCTTCACCATAAGAGGTAAGTCTTCACCCCATTTCCCCAAATTCTCAGATTTTAGTTAGAATAGAATACACATAGGTTGGTTCTTGAAGAGGACAGTTAAGACCTTGCATGCATGTGAATAATCTACTATAATCTAGCAAAGGGAAGTAGGCTAGGGCAACCTTTCACTATAAAGTGGGCTAGTTAATCTAAAGGACCATATAGTATTTGATAAAATGCCCAAATCTCAGCACAACATTCCACCCACAGACTGATGGGCAAGCAGAGCGGACTATTCAGACGCTTGAAGACATGTTACGAGCTTGTGTACTTGATTTTAAGGGTAGCTGGGATGATCACTTGCCGCTTATAGAGTTTTCTTACAACAACCGTTTCCATGCTAGTATTCAGATGGCCCCATTTGAGTAATTGTACGGAAGAAGGTGTAGATCTCCAATTGGATGGTTTGAGGTTGGAGAGACAGAACTGCTAGGACCGGATCTTGTGCATCAAGCTATGGAGAAGGTTAGAGTCATTTCGGAGAGGTTGAAAACTGCTCAGAGTCGTCATAAATCTTATTCGAACGTTCGTTGTAAGGGTTTGGCGTTTCAAGTAGATTATTGGGTATTCTTGAAGGTATCTCCCATTAAGGGAGTCATGCGGTTTTGAAAGAAGGGGAAGTTGAGCCAAAGGTATGTCGGACCATATAGGATCACCCAGAGGATAGGACAAGTGCTATATAGGCTGCAGTTGCCCCCTGAGATGTCATTAGTGCACCCGGTGTTTCATGTGTCCATGCTGAAAAAGGTAGTTGAATATCCATCTGCCATCGTATCGGTTGAGACTGTTGAAGTTAATGAAGAATTGTCATATGAAGAAGTTCCTGTCGCTATTCTTGATAGGCAAGTTCGTAGGTTGAGAAGCAAGGAGATTGCTTCTGTTAAAGTATTATGGCGGAGTGAACAAGTCGAGGAAGCCATGTGGGAAGCGAAAAGTGAAATGAAAGGAAAATACCCTCATTTGTTTGAATAAGTCAAGTAGTGGTTTTGAAGATTGTTGTCTTTAGGAAAATGCATTTTGTGTCATATTTTGTGCAAGAACGACCCACTTCCCTACCTTCCTTCCTCATGTGACTTTTTCAACCTTGTGCCATATTTGTGGGTATTGTGTTAGTTTAATTATGTGCAACCCATTGAAATAATTGAGTTATGTGAAATTAGTTGTGTTATCTGCACTTTGTACAACTTATGAAGTAGCTGAAATTATGTGGAACTTGTTGAAATATGTTTCGGGGGCCCTCTGACAGGTGGATAGGCCTATTTACAGAGGAAACTCTGGCAAAATTTTCAGAAAATATCAGAGTTAGTGAAAATTGGGATGGGGGCTGGTGTCTTGTTATTTTCTTACCCAAAGTGACTCCCTGAGTCCTCATTCGAGGACGAATGATGTTAAGTGGGGGAGGACGTAAAGACCCGTAAATTTTCTTGACTAAAAACGATGCTCGTGTAGGTCCCCATATTGTTATATCGATAGTAAATCTTAAAACAGACCCTTTTGGAGTAAAAATTACCCCAGGACTTAAAAGACAAAATTTTCCAGAATTGCGCGAGTCTGCGGTCCACTATGAGATCGCAGATCAGGTATGTAGATCGCATAGTGGTTGCATACCTAGATAGTTGCTGTCCATTTTGAGGACAACTATGCAACCTATAGTGCAATCGCATTTAACGAATACGGGCCGCATAGTTGTCGCATTCTTGCACCTCTATTTTTGCGGAGGGAGTTATGCGACGCACTATGCGATCGCATAACTGGTATGTGGACCGCATAGTGGTCGCATACCTGGGCAGTCTGCTTTCCTTTTTGGCCCATCTGAAGGCCATTTACGCGACAGGTATGCGGACCGCATATCAGGAATGCGATCGCATTCCTGACCGCATACCTGCTTCAGGGCTTCTAATTTCTAATTTTAAAACCCGACCCTTAGTTTAATAAAACAGCCCCCCCCTTCATTTTTAAAGACTATCTTATCAAAATAGAGAGAATTAAGAGTGGCTGCTAGTGAGAGAAGTCCCCATCTTCCCCAAATTGGTCCTTCATCTCTACTCAGGCCTGGAATTAATCGAGTAGTCGTCATCTTCTTCACCATAAGAGGTAAGTCTTCACCCAATTTCCCCAAATTCTCATATTTTAGTTATAATAGAATACACATAGGTTGGTTCTTGAAGAGGAAAGTTAATACCTTGCATGCATGTGAATAATCTACTATAATTTAGCAAAGGGAAGTAGTAGGCTAGGGCAACCTTTCACTAAAAAGGGGGCTAGTTAATCTAAAGGACCATATAGTATTTGATAAAATGCCCAAATTAGTTCAAGGTTCCTAACTCTAAGTTTGAATGTGTCACATTGTAAATTAGATTGAATGCGTTAGAAGGTTTGGGGATTTGGGATAGAAATTAAAGGAAAATTCCAACTCGAGGTACGTATTGCTAACTTTAATCTTTGTAGAGTCACTTTGTTGGTGTCCGAGCATTCTGTATGAGTTCCTTGCTTATGCATATGTGAAATGATGGTTCTAAGGTGTTGAGGCGTAAGATTTTGTTCTCTGATTGTCTTAGTTGATTTTCATGCCCCCATGCTATGTGAGATTGTGAATGGCGATTCTTTGTGCTTACTCTATTATGTGCAAAACTCGTTAAATGCTTGAACATATTGGGATGAAAGGATGTGCTACCGAATGAAAGAAATGATAACGAACCCAGTTGTTGAATTTATCCAAGTGTTAAAAGGTGTGTAGTAAATGATGGGAAGGAATTGTAGATTGATTTAATTGAGCTAAATGACTGTGGCAATACCGTGTGTTACTCCCTGTTTGGTAAGGATTATTGTGCCCTTGATTCCTCTTGGTTATTGGTTGTTCTAAATTTATACTCTTGATGATGAAAATCCTTGTGATTGAATTGTTGGTTGTTGTTGCTATCAAATGTGATTGTACGGTGGGATCGGGTTGCGCGCCGCAACAGAAGTAATAAGGTTGAGAAGAAATAAGGGTGAAAAGTGATTGTACGGTGGGATCGGGTTGCGCGCCGCAATAGAAAAAATAAGGTTGAGAAGTATTAAGGGTGAAATGTGATAGTACGGTGGGATCGGGTTGCTCGCTGCAACACGGGAACAATTGAAATAAGAAACTGTGGAAACCTCATTTGTGTTCTTTGTATCTCTGTATCTCTGTGCAGTATTTGTTTGGGTTTCTTTAACTAACTCTTATATGTGTATTGTTTGATTTTACATAGAGTAAAGTTTGTTCATACATACTAGTACTATTCCATGGTACACACGTCCCTTTTGCCGGGGGCGCTACATCTTTTATATGGATGTAGGTGGTCCTATAGCAGGTAGTTCCGACCGCCGATAGTGGTGCCTCCTCTTCATCCCTTCAGCGGTTATGGTGAGCCCCAGTTCCTCTCGGGGCCGTGCGTAGACTGTATCATTCTCTTTTGTATATGCTATGTCTTTAAAGGTATAGCCGGGGCCTTGTTGCCGGCAAGTCTATGCAAACTCCTAGTACTCTCAGAGGCTCCGTAGACATTATGTGGGTTGTATATAAGTATTTTGGGTAGTTGTCGTACTCGTTCGTAATCACGATCCCGTATCGGGAGTGTTGTATATTAGAATGTGCATTTTGGGAAGATTAAATGTTGAAAATATTAGAAGAAGAAATGAACTTAAGTTGTAAACTCATGCTTTGAATTTAATTTGCTATTTCATGTGAAATATTGTATACTATAAAAACGGGGTAACTCGTCAGGAAAGAAAGGGAATCCAGGTCCGCTTGACCGGGATCTTTGGGTTGGGCGCCGGTCTCGTCCCTCGGTTTTAGGTCGTGACAAACTTGGTATCAGAGCCTAAGGTTTTTAAATGTTTCCTAGGATGTCTCGGAGCCGTGTCTAGTAGAGCCCTTCTTATCGGTGTGTTGTCGACCACATATATAATTAGGGGGCTGCATGGACATTTAGGAAAATACCCTTTATTGTTATTCTGTATCGTGCGATGTGGTGGAAGGTGAGGTTGTCTATCTCTAGTTCGTGCGTTGTTCCAATTTTCATTAAATGGCACCCAAGAAGAGAGCCCGACTCGGCCCAAAGGCCAATGCCACCCAGGAGTGGTCGTAAATTCTATATCTGATGGTGCGGGTGATAATGATTCCTGACTCTGAATCAGCCTGACTCTTCCATCCCAGGCCAGGCTATTCCTATTCCTTCTCCAGCAGAGGGTGCTACAGTCCCTCCCGCTGATGTTCCTAATCCTTCCTCAGTTCCAACTTTCGGTCCCGGTATTTCTGATGGGGACCTCAGGGGAGCTTTACAGATGTTGATGCAGCTTGTGGCCTCCAAGGCCAAAAGATCAAGTGTTACCCCTATGTCCTCTAGTGAGCAAGGGGATTCTTCAAGTTCTAGGGTCAACCAGTTTCTGCGGTTAGCCCCTCCAGAGTTAACAGACACCGACCCAGAGGCTGACCCTCAAGATTTTATAGATGAGATGTACAAGAATCTTCGGGTTATGAAGGCTACAGAGACAGAGGGGGTTGAGTTAGCTTCCTATCGATCGAGGGGAGTGGCGTATTCGTGGTTTGCGATGTGGGAAGATTTCTCGTTGGGAAGGGAGACCTCCGGCGAGGTGGGATGAGTTTGTAGGTGCTTTCATGGATCATTTCTTGCTTGCCGATACTATGGCAGCCCCCGCTACAGAGTTTGAGGTCTTCAAACAGGCAACATGAGTGTGTGGGAGTATCATATGGAGTTATTGTGCTTGTCCAAGTATGCATTCCACATGATGTCGACTATGGAAGTCAAAGTTCGCCGGTTTGTTTAGGGCCTTGGTCCCTTGGTTATCAATGAGGCTGATACAGCTGCCTTGCATTCAGATATGAATTATGGGAAGATCGTGGGATTTACCCAGGTTACCGAGGCTCAGAAATTGAAGATAAGAATGGTGAGAGAGAATGGTAGTAGGACCCGGTCAATAGGCAACCCTGGGAGTTTAGTTGCAGGCGGGAGATCAGCCTTTGGGAGAGGGTCATCAGGGCCATCTCAGTCCTATGCTCAGTCCTCAGCCAGTGCGCCACCATCAGGTCACAGTAATCAGCAGGGAGGTCGCTTTGGACCAGGTTTAGATAGCAGGATATTCCATCAGTCAGGTCATTCAGGTGGGAGGTTCCAGTAGTAGTGGAGGGCCTCTTGCCTTAAGTGTGGGAGGTTTCATTCTGAGCCTTGTTACTTGGATATACCGGTATGCTATATATGCAGAGAGAGAGTCCATGTTCAGCAAGACTGTTGTGCACCTAGTCAGGGCACGGGTAGGGGCACTGCTCAGCCATCCAGTTCGTCAGCCACTATATCTTCAGCATGCCCTCCAGCCCGCAGCCCTCCAGCTCCAGCAGGGCGCGGTGCAGCTAGGGGTAGAGCACAGGGTCAAGGGAGACCCAGTTGGTTCTTTCCTTTGAGTGGTCGCCAGAGTGCGTAGGCTTCTCCAGATGTTGTCACAGGTATTCTGACTGTTCAAACACATGATGTTTATGCTCTTATTGATCCCGGGTCTTCTTTGTCATATGTTACTCCATTTATTGCTCCAAGTTTTGGGATAGAACCCGAACAACTTCATGAGCCGTTCTCCGTGTCGATTCCGGTTGGTGATTCTATTACGGCCGTGCGAGTCTATAGGAATTGTGTTGTCACGGTATGTGGTCGGGATACCACGACCGATCTTATTGAGCTAGGGATGGTAGATTTCTATGTTATCATTAGGATGGATTGGCTCTACTCGTGCTTTGCTAAACTCGACTGTCGAACCTAATTATGAGGCTCGAGTTTCCTAGGGAACCAGTTATTGAATGGAAGGGGAATGATGTTGTGCCAAGAAGCAGGTTTATTTCCTACCTTAAGGCCTCAAAGATGATCAGGAAGGGGTGTATCTACCATTTGGTCTGGGTTGCGGAAAACACTTTAGAAGTGCCTACTCCCGAGTCCGTGCCTGTCGTGAATGAGTTTCTTGAGGTTTTTCTGGATGAGCTTCCTGGGATTCCACTAGATAGATAGATTGATTTCGGGATTGATGTATTGCCAGATATGCAGCCAATATCTATTCCACCCTACAGGATGACACCGACAGAATTGAGGGAGTTAAAGGAGCAATTGAGGGACTTTCTAGAAAAGGTTTTCATTAGGCCTAGTGTGTCGCCTTGGGGCGCACTGGTTCTTTTTGTCAGAAAGAAAGATGGATTGCTTCGGATGTGTATTGATTATCGGCATCTCAACAAGGTCACCATAAAAACAAGTACCCATTGCCTCGAATAGATGATTTGTTCGAACAATTGCAATATGCTAGGTTCTTCTCAAAGATTGATTTACGGTCCGGGCATCATCAGTTAAAGATCAGGGAGCAGGATATTCCTAAGACCGCCTTTAGGACTCGTTATGGGCACTTCGAATTCTTGGTAATGTCTTTTGGGATAACCAACACCCCAGCAGATTTTATGGATCTTATGAATCGGGTTTTCAAGCCGTTTCTTGACTCCTTCGTGATTGTCTTCATCGACGATATCCTTGTTTATTCGCGGAGTCAGGAAGATCATAAAAATCACCTCAAGGCAGTTCTCCAGACCCTACATCAGCACCAGTTGTATGCAAAGTTTTCAAAATGTGAGTTTTGGCTAGAATCAGTCACCTTTTTGGGCCATGTTGTTTCTAGGGAAGGGATTCAGGTTGATCCCCAAAAAATCACAGCAGTGAGGGATTGGCCTAGACCAACGAACCCAACGGAGATCCGCAATTTCTTGGGTTTAGCTGGATATTATCGGAGGTTCGTGGAGAGATTCTCTACTCTCGCCTCCCCATTGACTAAGTTGACGCAGAAAGCAGTTAAGTTCAAGTGGTCCGATGCTTGTGAAAGGAGTTTCCAGGAAGTGAAATCAAGATTGACTTTGGCGTCGTTATTGACCTTGCCAGAAGGTACAGAGGGTTTTGTTGTGTACTATGATGCTTCGAGGGTTGGTTTGGGATGTGTGTTGATGCAATGTGGTAAGGTAATAGCGTATGCTTCAAGACAGCTCAAGAATCACGAAAAGAATTATCCGACGCATGATTTGGATCTCACAGCAGTTGTGTTTGCATTATCTTTATGGGGTCCATGTGGACGTGTTCACAGATCACAAGAGTCTTCAATATTTTTTCAAACAGAAGGAATTGAACTTAAGGCAGCGGAGATGGTGGGAAATGCTCAAATATTATGATATGAATATTTTGTACCATCCAGAAAGGCGAATGTGGTGGCTGGCGCTCTTCGTTAGAAATCCGTGCGTAGCTTGGCTCATTTGTAGGCAGGTCAGAGGCCTTTGGCTCGGGAGGTTTATCAGTTGGCAAGACTGGGGGTCTGTCTTTTGGCCTCATATTAAGGGAATGTTGTGGTGTGCAATGGAGCGGAGTCTTAACTTGTAGTGGAAGTCAAGGAAAATCAAATAAGGGATCCAGCATTGGCGCAGTTGAGAGAAACAATTTTGAATCACAAGACTACAACATTTTTACTCGGTAATGATGATGGTGTTTTGCGGTGCCAAGGGAGGCTATGTGTTCCGGATGTGGATGATCTTTGGGAGAGAATTATGGCAGAGGCTCACAATTCCAGGTACTCTGTATACCCAGGTTCTACGAAAATGTATCACGATCTCAAGGAGATTTATTGGTGGAATTGTATGAAGAGGGGTGTGGCGGACTTTGTGGCTAGGCATCTGAGTTGTCAGCAAGTGAAGGCCGAGCATCAGAGGCCCGGTGGGTTGGTGCAGCTTATGGAAATACCAACATGGAAGTGGGAGATGATCAATATGGACTTTGTGGTGGGGTTACTCCGCACTCCGCGTAAGTTTGACTCAATTTGGGTGATAGTGCACCGGCTCATGAAGTCAGCGCATTTCTTGCCAGTAAAGTCCACCGATACTGCAGAACAATATGCTCAGTTGTATATCAAAGAAATAGTCAGACTCCATGGAACTCCAGTATCTATTATTTCAGATCGAGGGGCCCAGTTCACAGCTAACTTTTGGAGGAAATTCCAGCAAGGTTTGGGTACACAGGTAAATCTCAACACAACATTCCACCCACAGACTGATGGGCAAGCAGAGCAGACTATTCAGACGCTTGAAGACATGTTACGAGCTTGGGTACTTGATTTTAAGGGTAGCTGAGATGATCACGTGCCGCTTATAGAGTTTTCTTACAATAACAGTTTCCATGCTAGTATTCAGATGGCCCCATTTGAGGCATTGTACGAAAGAAGGTGTAGATCTCCAATTGGATGGTTCGTTTGGAGAGGCGGAACTGCTAGGACCGGATCTTGTGCATCAAGCTATGGAGAAGGTTAGAGTCATTTCGGAGAGGTTGAAAACTGCTCAGAGTCGTCAGCAATCTTATTCGAACGTTCGTCGTAGGGGGTTGGAGTTTCAAGTAGATGATTGGGTATTCTTGAAGGTATATCCTATGAAGGGAGTAATGCGGTTTGGAAAGAAGGGGAAGTTGAGCCCAAGGTATGTCGGACCATATAGACAAGTGCCGTATAGGCTGGAGTTTCCCCCTGAGATGTCATTAGTGCACCCGGTGTTTCATGTGTCCATGCTGAAAAAGGTAGTTGGAGATCCATCTGCCATCGTACCGGTTAAGACTGTTGAAGTCAATGAAGAGTTGTCATATGAAGAATTTGCCGTCGCTATTCTTGATAGGAAAGTTTGTAGGTTGAGAAGCAAGGATATTGCTTCAGTTAAAGTATTATGGCGGAGTCAACAAGTCGAGGAAGCCATGTGGGAAGCGGAAAGTGAAATGAAAGAAAAATACCCTCATTTGTTTGAATAAGTCAAGTAGTGGTTTTGTAGATTGTTGTCTTTAGGCAAATGATATTTGTGTCATATTTTGTGCAAGAACACCCCACTTCCCTACCTTCCTTCCTCATGTGACTCTTTCAACCTTGTGCCATATTTGTGGGTATTGTGTTAGTTGAATTATGTGCAATCCATTGAAATAATTGAGTTATGTGAAATTCGTTGTGTTATCTGCACTTTGTACAACTTGTGAAGTAGCTGAAATTATGTGGAACTTGTTGAAATATGTTTTGGGGGCCCTCTGATAGGTGGATAGGCCTATTTACAGAGGAAACTCTGGCAAAATTTTCAGAAAATATCAGAGTTAGTGAAAATTGGGATGAGGGATGGTGTCTTTGTATTTTCTTACCCAAAGTGACTCCCCGAGTCCTCATTCGAGGACGAATGATTTAAGTGGGGGAGGATGTAAAGACCCGTAAATTTTCTTGACTAAAAATGATGCCCGGGTAGGTCCCCATATTGTTATATCGGTAGTAAATCTTAAAACGGACCCTTTTGGAGTAAAAAGTACCTCAGGACTTAAAAGACAAAATTTTCCAGAATTGCGCGAGTCTGCGGTCCACTTTGCGATCGCAGATCAGGTATGAAGATCGCATAGTGGTTGCATACCTAGACAGTTGCTGTCTATTTTGAGGACAACTATGCGGCCCATAATGCAATCGCATTTAACGAATGCGGGCCGCATAGTTGTCGCATTCTTACACCTCTATTTTTGCGGAGGGAGTTATGCGACACACTATGAGATCGCATAACTGGTATACGGACTGCATAGTGGTCGCATACTTTGGCAGTCTGCTTTCCTTTTTGGCCCATCTGAAGGCCATTTATGCGATAGGTATGCGGACCGCATATCAGGAATGCGATCGCATTCCTGACCGTATACCTGCTTCGAGGCTTCTAATTTCTGATTTTAAAACCCGACCCCTAGTTTAATAAAACACCCCCCTTCATTTTTAAAGATTATTTGATCGAAATAGAGAGAAGTGAGATTGGGTTCTAGTGAAAGAAGTCCTCATCTTCCCCAAATTGGTCCTTCATGTCTACTCAGGCCTGGAATTAATCGAGTAGTCGTCATCTTCTTCACCATAAGAGGTAAGTCTTCACCCCATTTCCCCAAATTCTCAGATTTTAGTTAGAATAGAATACACATAGGTTGGTTCTTTAAGAGGAAAGTTAAGACCTTGCATGCATGTGAATAATCTAATATAATCTAGCAAAGGGAAGTAGGCTAGGGCAACCTTTCACTAAAAAAGGGGGCTAGTTAATCTAAAGGACCATATAGTATTTGATAAAATGCCCAAATGAGTTCAAGGTTCCTAATTCTAAGTTTGAATGTGTCACATTGTAAATTAGATTGAAGGCGTTAGAAGGTCCAGTGATTTGGGATAGAAATTAAAGGGAAATTCCAACTCAAGGTATGTATGGCTAACTTTAATCTTTGTAGAGTCACCTTGTTGGTGTCCGAGCATTCTGTATGAGTTCCTTGCTTATGCATATGTGAAATGATAGTTCTAAGGTGTTGAGGCATAAGATTTTGTTCTCTGATTGTCTTAGTTGATTTTCATGCCTCCATGCTATGTGAGATTGTGAAAGGTGATTCTTTGTGCTTACTCTATTATGTGCAAAACTCGTTAAATGCTTGAACATATTGGGATGAAAGGATGTGCTACTAAATGAAAGAAATGATAACAAACCCAATTGTTGAATTTATCCAAGTGCTAAAAGGTGTGTAGTAAATGATGGGAAGGAATTGTAGATTGATTTAATTGAGCTAAATGATTTTGGCAATACCGTGTGTGACTCCCTGTTTGGTAAGGATTATTGTGCCCTTGATTCCTCTTGGTTATTGGTTGTTATAAATTATACTCTTGATGATGAAAATCCTTGTGATTGAATTGTTGGTTGTTGTTTCTATCAAATGTGATTGTACGGTGGGATCGGGTTGCGCGCCGCAACAGAAGAAACAAGGTTGAGAAGGAATAAGGGTGAAATGTGATTGTACAGTGGGATCGGGTTGCGCGCCGCAAAAGAACAAATAAGGTTGAGAAGTAATAAGGGTGGAATGTGATTGTACGGTGGGATCTGGTTGCGCGCCGCAACAGAGGAACAATTGAAATAAGAAACCGCGGAAACCTCATTTGTGTTATTTGTATCTCTTTATCTCTGTGCAATATTTGTTTGGGTTTCTTTAACTGCCTCTTATATGTGTATTGTTTGATTTTACATAGAGTAAAGTTTGTTCATACATACTAGTACAATTCGATGGTACAAACGTCCCTTTTGCCGGGGGCGCTACATCTTTTATATGGATGTAGGTGGTCCTATACCAGGTAGCTCCGACCGCCGATAGTGGTGCCTCCTTTTCATCCCTTCAGTGATTCTGGTGAGCCCCATTCCCTCTCGGGGCCGTGCGTAGACTGTATCATTCTCTTTTGTATATGTTATGTCTTTAAAGATATAGCCGGGGCGTTGTTATCGGAAAGTCTATGCAAAATCCTAGTACTCTTAGAGGCTCCGTAGACATTATGTGGGTTGTATATATGTATTTTGGGTAGTTGTTGATGCGTGGCTAGAATTCATAGTTTTAAGCATTATATACCTTACATTTTATGTGCTTTTGTGATAAAAATACACGTTATATGTGCATAATGGAGTCTATTTCATGTGTAGGCGAATTGGAGATTGAAGCCGAGCTAAATGGGTGCATAAACGTCAAAAAATACGCTCAAGAGTTGAACAGGAGTGACCCGGGAAATACCCGGGCGTTTGGCCCCTAAAGCCAGGCATGCCCAGGCGTTAAGGGGGCGTTTGGCCTTTAAGGCCAGGGTGACCTTTAAGGCCAGGGTGACCCTGGCGTTAGGCCCCTAACGCCAGGCCTGCCCAGGCCTTAAGGGGGCATTTGAGGCTTAACGCCTGGGTGCCTGGTCTAGTCAACTCCGAGTTTTAAAGGTTGTTAAGTGTTTCCCGGTTGGAATAGAAGTCTCCTACACATTTAGGGTTTATCCCAAACGTATAAATAGAGCCAATAACACAACTTTGAGGGAGGATGCCACTTTTGGAGAGAATATACACACAAGATCATTGAAGAAGCAAAGGATTATCAGTTTTCTTCATCTTAATCTAGTATTTTCCATTGATGCAAAGACTTATGCATGTGTTTAATTCTAGTATTACTGGCTAAACACCCATTGTTCTGGGGTTGTGGTTTAGCCATGAATATTTTTATTCAATTTTAACTTAACCTTGATTTTAATTCGCTCAATATATGGTTGTTTCTTCAATTCTGCGTTTAATTTCTTAATTGTTTGGCCAACAATTTGGTTCTATATACTATCTATGTTATGCTTGGGAAAGCCATATACAGATTACAGAAGAATTGAAGAGATCGCGATCTTAACCCTTCAGGGGAGCGGATTTGTGGTATCGTGCTTAATTAAACATCGAAATCTTAGTGCGTTCTAATAGATTAATTTCATAGGAATATAGGCGTTACTCTATTGAGAATATGCGAGTAGTACTTCGGGAGAAGGCTACGAGAGCAATTATTGATTAATTAGCAACCATTAGTGAATTATATGGAAGAGAGATTTAATTAGAATGCAATATGAATGGTGGATTGATCACAACCCTGGAATATTTGTCTCTATTGAATACACAACAATATTCTCGTTACTTGATAATTAGTTCATATAATCATAGAATAAATTAGTTATATTCTTGGATTTTGTTTTGGCTCGATTAAATAGCAATTAGAGTGATTCAATAAGTAGTTTATGCAAGTCCCTGTGGGTTCAACATTCGACTTAACATTATATTACTTGCTACGACTACGTATACTTGCGTGTGTGGTTTGAGACCAACAAGTTTTTGGTGCCGTTGCCGGGGACTTGAATATAGACTACTTTTTAGTTACTTGCTTTAATTGTTTATTTCATTGAGTCTAACGTCACGTGATTTTTGCTCTAATCTCAGGAACTTCGAGTGAATGCGTAGGGTTAGAAGCCAGGATAGACTTGACGGCTTTGACCCCGAACTTGAGAGATCATTTCACAGGAGATTGCAAGAAGCAAGAGATACAGACAA
Organism: Nicotiana paniculata; assembly: GCA_005239505.1. Taxonomy (NCBI): domain Eukaryota; kingdom Viridiplantae; phylum Streptophyta; class Magnoliopsida; order Solanales; family Solanaceae; genus Nicotiana; species Nicotiana paniculata. The sequence continues at coordinate 6,150 of ML337966.1, read as the reverse complement.
TCTTCAGGACTTCATCCGATATCCTGTGAACATGGCAGAGGAACAACACATGGCGGTTCAGGAGGTGGAAATGCCAAGCATTGCTAATGTCACCTCCAGCATCATGAAGTCCAGAATCAGTGGGCACTTTGAGCTGAAACAAAGCATGATCCAACTACTTCATGTAAACGGGCAATTTTTGGGTCTTCCACACGAGGATCCACAATAACACATTTTGAACTTCTTGGAGATTAGTGATACTTATATCACTAACGGGGTCACGCCAGATTATGTGAGGCTCACGCTTTTCCCAATATCTATATTGGGCAAAGAAAAGCGATGGCTGAAGGCAGAACCAACTAACTCCATCACAACAGTTAAAGACCTGGCGAGAAAATTTCTGGCAAGGTTTTTCCTTTCAGGAAAGACCGCAAAGATCAGGAGTGAGATAGTTTCCTTTAGGCAGAAAACAAGTGAATCGTTATATTCAGCACGGGAAAGGTTCAAGGGGCTACTCAGAGACTGTCCTTATCACAATCAGACAAACGAGGTGTTAGTACACACTTTCATTGAGGGGCTTCATCCGCAAACAAAAATTGTGGTAGATGCAGCAGCTGGAGGTCAGGTGTTGGAGAAGAATTATGATGAAATATTTGCATTACTGAATCAATTCTCCAAAATCAATCCAGACTGGCAAGGTGAGATGGGGAGAAATACGGTTCAGAAATCACTAGGGGTTCTTGAACTAGATGTGGTTTCAACATTGTCAGCCCAGATTTCCACATTGACTAACCAAGTCAATCAGATGAAACTGATAATTAACAAGCAACAATCTCAACCAGTGCAACAGACCCAACCAGTGCAACAGACCCAACCAGTGCAACAGATTCAGGTATTTTGTGAAGTCTGTGGAGAGGGTCATTCAAGTGAGTTGTGCCCAGTTAATCCAGAGTCTGTCTGCTTTGTGTGTAACGCTAATAGGGGAAAAGCAAATCAATATGGAAAAACCTATAACCCCAACTGGAGAAACCACCCAAACTTCTCTTGTGGTGGAAATCGGAGCACTCAGCATAATTACAGGCATCCAACACCTCAACAACAGTACAAACCACCTCAGGCTGAACCATCAGCAAGCCTTGAGGATATTATGAAGAGAATGATGAATGACCAACTTCCTTTCAATCAGAAAATAATGGCTAATCACCAAGCCCAGAATGTAGCCATGAGAAACTTAGAACGTCAAGTGGGGCAACTTGCTAGTTCTCAAAATACCCGACCAACGGGGGCTCTACCAAGTGACACTGAAGATAATACTAAAGCACCTGTTAATACTATATAATTGAGAAATGGCAAGCAATTGGAGACAGTCCAGCCCAGTCAGAGAAAGTAGGTAAATGTTGATGAGAGACCAACCACTATTGAACCAACTTCAGACAACCCGAAAGAATCAGATAAGCCAGCAAAGGAGGTGAGTGCTGAGAAACCTCCACCATGTGTTGCAAGGCCACCCCCTCCATTCCCTCAAAGGTTGAAAAAGGTGAAAGATAATGCAGCATACAAAAGGTTCCTTGATCTCTTGAAGCAGGTACAAATCAATATTCCACTGGTAGACATTCTACATGAGGTACCCAAATATGCTAAGTATATCAAGGATATTGTGGCAAATAAATGAAGGCTGACTGAGTTCGAAACAATGGCACTCACTGAGGAAGTTAGCTCAAGAATTCAAAGCAAGCTACCTCAGAAATTAAAAGATCCGGGTAGCTTTACTATCCAAATTTCAATTGGTAAGCATGCAGTCGGGCGAGCTCTGTGTGATCTTGGGGCAAGTATTAATTTGATGCCACTATCTATGTTCAAGCAGTTGGGATTGGGTGAACCACACCCAACAACAGTGATTTTACAATTGGCTGACCGCTCCCTAGCCCATCCTGAGGGAGTAATTGAAGATGTGCTGGTTCAGGTGGGATCATTCATATTCCCAGCTGATTTCATTATCTTGGACTATGAGCCTGATTTGGAAGTCCCATTTATTTTGGGGCGTCCATTCCTAGCTACAGGCCGAGCTATTATCGATGTGTGTGAAGGGAAGATGACAATGCGCGTTGGTGATCGAGTGGAGGTGTTTAATGTTTATAAGGCACTCAA
>ML337964.1:0-129109 GCA_005239505.1 Nicotiana paniculata | reverse complement strand
CACTTTAATTGGAAAAACTCCCATACCCCCTTTGGGGCGTATAAAAAAGGAGGTGTGACACAGGTCATGAGCAAGTTTAGTGGAGTCTTGCAGATAAGTATGGAGATGTCTGTACTTATCTTCGAGAGGCTACCGAATTGTTAGGAAAACTTTATTTTCTTGCATTCTTGTCGTGCGGATTTGTTATCTCTAAAGTTTGAACCTTTACTCTTCTATCCTCTCACATATGGTAAGGACACGTGCAGGTGAATCATGTAGGTAGGTACCAATACCACCAGGTGGGGCCGCGAGAGGTAGAGGCCGAGGTGGGGCTCGTACTACAGCTAGAAAAGCACCTATGGAGTCACTAGTTGCTCCGGTTGAGGAGCAGGATCCGGATATTGTTGAGCCGGTGGTATCAGCTCAGACACCGGCGGTACCTATTGTTATACCTGGACTTCAGGAGGCCTTGGCTATGATCTTAAGTGGTGCATGATTTTGGCTCAAGCTGGTATTGTACCAGTTACACCAGCTACCTCGCAGGCTGGAGAAGGTGGCCAGACTCCCCCCACTTGTACTCCATATTAGCTAACATAGGGTTATTAGACACCAAGAGTATTACCAATTCAGTCGGTTATTGCTGCTTGGGCCGAGGTTGGTCCTCCTATGACTAATGAGGAGTAGAAGAGGTTGGATCAGGTTTAGAGGCTTGACCCTCCAGAGTTCAGCGGGCAAGAGTCAGAGGATGTTCAGGCTTTTCTGAATCGGTGTCATCGGTTTGTTTGCATCGCGAGTATTGTGGAGTTTTTTCACTACTTTTCATCTGACAGGGGCAGCCCACAGATTATGGCAGACTCATGAATCAGGCAAGCCAGCTGGCACAATGCCACTTACATGGCATGAGTTCTCAATTCTCTTTTTAGAGAAGTTTGTCCCACAAACTCGCATAGAGAGTTGCGTAAGTGGTTTGAGAAGCTACGTCAGGGGGGATACGGCTATGAACCGATATGAGATGAGATTTGCAGATTTGGCACGTCATGATATATGGTTGGTTCCCATAGAAAGGGAGAAGACCTGGAGGTTCATTGATGGCCTCAACTATGGTTTACGTTACAGTTTGGCTCGAGAGGCTTAGACAAATGCTAGGTTTGACCAGGTGGTCGAGATTGCTAGAAGTTTGGAGTGGGTTTGTAGGTTTGAGCAGGAAACCAGGAGGCCACATTGCCTTGGTTGTTTCAGCAGTTCCTTATCTGGAGGCCAGTCACATTGTAGCAGAGGTCGTCCTTTTAGATCCGCTCATGCAGCTCGTCACGTTCCTTGTGGTTCTTCAGTTAGCCAAAGTTCAGATAGTGCTCGCCCAGTCCAGTCATCATTTAGTACACTGTCAGCACAGAGTTCTTATTGTGCTCCATCTGCTCAGGTTTTCATAGGCAGTTCTTCGGGTTATCAAGGCCAGCAACCCTATAGGAAGGATTGTTACGAGTGTGGGGACTTGAATCATCTCAATAGGGATTGCCCTAGACTTCTGATTAGGGTTCCACAATAGAGCTCATATTGTATGATTTAATCACCAGCACCTAAACCACCCGCATATCTAGATAGGGGTGGGGCTCAGACAGTTCGAGGTCACCCTAGAGGGGGAGGTCGATCAGGTGGTCAGGCATGTTGCTATGCATCTCCAGCTAGGCCAGAGGCAGTTGCTTCCGACGCCGTGATCACAAGTATTGTTTTAGTATGCCATAGGGATGCTTCAGTGTTATTTGACCCTAGTTCCACTTATTCATATGTGTCATCATACTTTGCTTGATATATTGATATGCCTCATGAGTCTTTAAATATGCTTGTTCGTGTATCTAATTGGTGAGTGACTCTATTGTGATGGATCATATGTATCGGCCATGTGTGGTTACCATTGGAGGTTGTGACACTACGGTTGATATATTATTACTCATTATGATTGATTTTGATGTGATTTGTTTCACGGATTGGTTGTTACCATGTCACGCTATTCTTGACTTTCACGCTAAGACCGTAATGTTGACTATGTTGGGGTTGCCTAGGGTAGAGTGGAGAGGTTCCCTAGATCATGTTCCTAGTAGAGTGATTTCATACTTGCAGGCTCAACGCATGGTTAGGAACGGATGTCTGGCATATTTTTCCTTTGTGAGGGATGTTAGTACTGATACTCCCTCCTACCACTGAGTCCGTTCCGATATTGAGAGATTTTCTTAATGTGTTTCATGAAGACTTGTCGGGCATGCCACTCGGCAGGGACATTGATTTTGGTATTGATCTGGTGTCGGGAACTCATCCCATCTCTATTCCACCATATCGCATGGAATCAGTAGAGTTGAAAGAATTGAAGTAACAAATTCATGAATTGCTTGATAAGGGTTTCATCAGGCCCAGAATACTACCTTGGGGTGCATCGGTTCTATTTGTGTAGAATAAAGATGGTTTTATGAGGATGTGCATTTACAGGCATGAACAAGATTACAGTTAAGAACAAGTACTCACTATTGTGTATTGATCATTAATTTGATCAACTTATGGGTGCTAGGGTATTCTCGAAGATTGATTTGAGATCAGTGTACCATCAGCTAAAGATCTGAGCATCAGATATTTCAAAGATGGCATTCAGGACCCGTTATGGTCACTATGAGTTTCTAGTGATGTCTTTTAGACTAGCCAATGACCCCAACAACTTTTATGCACTTGATGAAAAACGTATTTCAGCCATATCTTGATTCCTTCGTCATAGTTTTCATTGATGATATATTAATGTATTCTTGCAACCGGGAGGATCATGAGAAGAACTTGAGATCGTGCTCCAGAATTTGAGGGAGGAGAAGCTATATACCAAATTCTCCAAGTGTGAGTTTTAGATTGATTCAGTGGCATTCTTGGGTCATATAGTATCCCATGAGGGGATTAAGGTGGATCCGAAGAAGATTGAGGCAGTTCATAGTTGGCCAGACTGTCTTCTACCACTAAGATCTGGAATTTCCTTGGGTTGGCTGGGTATGGTGATCCCTATTTGCTTGTCCTTAAGGACATGGTGCAACACGTTGATGCTAAGAGGGTTACTATTTGTAATGATGTGGTATTGAGATTACAAGGTCGGACCGCGTTCGAATGTGGATGGGTTGCATAAGTTGATTCTTGAGGAGACCCATAGTTTGTGGTATTCAATTCATCGGTACCACTAAGGTGTATTAGGATTTGAGGCATCATTATTGGTAGAGGATGATGAATAAGGATATTATTGAGTATGTTACTCGGTGTTTGAACTGTCAGCAGGTGAAGTACTCAGAGACCTAGTGGTTTGCTTCATGGGCTTGCCATTCCAGAATGAAAGTGGGAGCGTATCACTAAGGATTTTTTAGTTGGACTTGCATGTATCTTGAGGAGATTCTATGCGGGGTGTGTCATTGTGGACAGGCTAACCAAGTCTGCACACTTCATTAGAATCATATTATTTATTCTTTAGAGCAGCTGCCTAGGATTTATCTTTGTGAGATTGTTTTCCTTCATGGTGTGCCCATGTCTATTATCTCGGAACGAGGCACGCAATTTACATCGCATTTTTGTAGAGCAGTGCAGCGAGAGTTGGACACACAGGTTGAGTTGAGTACGGTATTTCATCCCCAAACGGGCGGACAGTTCGTCATACTATCCAGGTTTTTGATGTCACCCAAATTCACACCACTGATTGGGATTGTGAAGTGGCCGATGCAATTATAATTACCCAATTTGAGTCGGGGCCGATTCCTTAGAGAGCTTATATTGGATTAGGTATATACTTAGACTAGGTGTATGACGTGCCCAAAATGCACTTCCACATACTTGGTTTTTTCTTTCTACTTCTAAAATTTGTACTATTTTTTGTAAATGAGAAGCGAGAGAACGATATTCTTGGTGTTGTTGTTTTTCAAGTTTATAAAATATCTAGGGTTATGACTTCAACTTAGTTGGTTAGCTAACGGATTGCTGGCTTTAGGGAATGTTTGGTTGGTCGGGGTGAATTACCTACTCGATACCTCTCGGTAGTTAGAGTGGTTTTTCCCAATTTGGCTTTTGCAAGTCCAAATGGATAATTCACAAAACAAGTGATAGAGGCTCAAGTCCGTCTATCTCTAGATTCAACCAATTAATTGGGGCTGCCAATTTCTTGAGTTCACACCAATTTCTTGTTAACCTAGTTTTCGTAGACTTAGTCTCTCTTTCTCAAGTAGAGACTAGGTCAATTAGGCTTGAATCATTGTTTGTAACCATTGATTCTAAAATTGAGGCCGAACTAAGCTAAATATCACCCACCCAATCATAAACATACCCTAAATTAAACACCCATTAGGCACTCACACTAGGTTGGGTCACAACCCTAGCTAAGAATTTAGCTACTCATAGATAAAATTAAAGAAACTAAAGAAGAAAATAAGATTAAACTCATAATAGATGATAAAGCGATGAAAATTCAATGTTAAGATGATAACCTAATAGAAAGTTTCCGAAAGCAGTAAGAAAAAATGGCTATCTACTTTCAGGAGTTCAAAAATTAACCTAAATTTTACAAAAAGAACTATTTATACACAGCTAAAATTATCGAATAAAATTTCCCCTGCGGAGGTTTTGCGGCCACACAATTATGTGTGCAGTCCGCACTTTGATGCTGGGCTTGACAAGATGGACTTCTACGGCCGCACATTTCTGGGTTGCGGCCGCACTTCTTCAAATTCTGCGGATCGCACATTTTTTAGTGCGGCCGCACTCTTGAATTTGAGCTTGACAGGAGGGACTTCTGCAGACCGCAAATTTTTTAGTGCGGCTGCACTCTTGAATTCTGCGACCGCACAATAAGGTGCGGTCTGCACTTCTTCATGGACTCGGAACTCCATCTCTCTGAACCTCATCTTCTATGGCCGCACAATAATTATGCAGTCCGCACTTTGGAAAGGAATTCTATCAGAGGTCCTTCATAGTCTGTGCCCGCACTCAATATTGTGTGGTCCGTACTTTGCTCTTTTTCCTTGGTTTTTGTCCTTGTCCAAAAATACTCTTTCTTGAGTTGAATTTCATCATTTTGGCTCATTTTCCAATGCTCCTGCAAGTAAGCACATTTTATTAGTTTTCGGGAATACCTTTAAGCAATTTTGAGCTAAAACTAAAGTATAAGAGTGCAAATAAGTAGTCAAAATCCCTATTTTTCAACTCCCCCAAACTTAATATTTTGCTTGTCCTCAAGTAAATAAGGTAATTCCCACCTCCACAAGAAAAAAAACTATTTCAACTGGCCTAAGTTGATTCAAACACACATCAATTTGGACCAACAATTACCCACACCCTCATGAATGATCAACAAGACCATGTTTTGGATGTTAAAGAACAAATAGCTCTAATGTGAAACTTGAGTATCAAGAGTGGACTTTACTCATCAAGGAAGTTCGCACTTTCATGTAGGTCATTGTGGATCCCAAACTCCTCCTCTTATACTCTTCGTAAGCTCATCTCACTCAAGAATGTAGCACTTAATGCAGTGATTCGAGAAAGGTTCGCTCATCACTCTCAAAAGAATGTCACAAGTATGGCTCTAAGTACCGTATGCTTTCCCCTCATGTAGATCACCACTAATGTAAGCTTACTCAGCTTAAAATCACGTAGGGCTTTTTCGGCATGTAATGAAGTCTTTTGGATTAAGGAGGGAAGTGTTGGAATGGGACAGGTTCATCTTTCTTTTAGCACTCCATTTTCTCTTTTTTGCTCAAACTTTGCCGACTCTTTGAGTGATTTTCTTTTTCCTTAGAGGAACTAGAGAGACTTGACATCACTCTTTCTTGGTCATGATATTCATATTCTCCTTATTTGTTTTCTCCATGCCTTGCACTTTTGCTTTCTTTTGAATCCTTTCAACCCTTAAAATTATTCACTTTCTTTTTGTGTTTTTCTTTTATTCTTTCATTCTTTTTCTTTGCCTTTCCTTTTCTTTATTTATTTTCTCTTCTTGTGCCTATACCACTTTCAAACTCCTCATCTCTCCCCTAAGCTTATGTTTTCGCCATTTGTTTCTCATGAGTGCTAAAGAAAGCTCGGGTGCCAAGAGAGGGTCATTATAAAACGGGTAAAGGCTTGTAACATGGTTATCGAATGAAAAAGGATTTAGGCTCAAAAGAGTTGACTAAGAATAACATCATTGGTGGGCCATGGAAGGTTTGAAAATGAGTCAAGGAGAGCCTACAATCACTTCTCAAGCCAAGCAAACTTAAAATTTCGCCTAGAAACATATTTGACCAAGTTCTAGACCATTCGCACAGGTACTTGAACTTGTAACTAAATATCTCCCCTCTCACACAACCGCATTGTTTAATAGGATAGATTTGAGGTACCACAACAATCTTATTCAAGATTGAAAATCACAAATGCTTCAACTAAACCACGCGATGATTCCCGAAGTCAACAAAAGAGTCACAAGGTCACTAACTAGCGTCATTTCTTTCCAAAAGCTTGTTTTTAACCATAAGCGTGAAGTTAAGTGTGTTGGTACCATACTTATAACTGAGAAGCTATACAGAATTTAGGAAATGTTACCCTTATTTTGTTTCCAAATCGTGCCATAGAGCTGAGTCATAAGAAGTCAGTTTGAGGCTTTTGCTAAATTTTATATGAACCAGAGATGCATGTATCACATTAGAGCTTTAAGGCGTATTTTTCACCTATGTGGAAGGGAGGTTATGAAAGAAACAAAAGATACGATGTGAGATTAATAGATAAGTAAGGTAAATGTGAATAAGATACGAGATACTCAAGTACAAAAAGTTGTGAATAGTCCAGACATCAGATAGAGGTTGGGTTTATAGTTTAGTTTACAAAGAAGACTATAGAGAAAATTTCGTAAATTTCTAAGAGTTAACATTCGAGGACGAATGTTTCTAGAGGGGGGAAGGATGTTACATCTCGTACTTTAATATTAGGATGAGACGTACTAATCCATATGATCTTGAAGGGATTAAGACCATTCATGAGGTTATAGAGGATTTGTGACTATGTTATTATAAGACCCAGTAAGTTTAATAACCTTGATATCGGTATATAAATTTGATATGACATTTTGAGTGGAACATTTTTGTAAAAAATATAGTTTGAAAAATATGATTTTATATAGTTATTTATATTACTACTTCCGAATATGCTTTAAATTATACACATAATATGAGAAAGTTTATGAGATTTTCTTATTGTAAATATAGAGATTATTTTCTCACAAGAAAATAAGGTTATCTTTTTACCATTTTAAAATTAAGCGTACGAAAAGTTGTACTCTTTATATGAGATTAGTAAAATTAGAAGTTGAGAAAATATATGTATTTTTACATGGATATTTTAATTAAATAATAGTGTATGTATCAAATTTATATAGTACCACAAGACCATGATAGTAAGGTGTATAAAGTGTGTTAAAAGTGTATAGTATTATAAGTAATTTGAGATAATTTTTTAATTATATGGGTAATTGATTAATTATTTTTTATGGGAGATTAACAAGTTGATTAAGGAATTGTGGATAATTAACTAAGATCTTTGGATGAGCATAAAGAGACTCCAGCGTGGCAGCCCATGAAATTGGATAAAGAACCAATTTGTGGCTCTTAAGTATATGGTAAGGTGGCACATTTTGGAGGATTTTTAGTGGCTTAGTCATCCCCTAAAGTGGGGCCCCCAACCAAGAGTCTTAAAGACATATCCATACATCATTATTTCCTATATCATTGTTTTGGGGATGTAAGTGTTACTAACGGAGGAATTCTCAAAAACGAATTCATATGAATTTCATAGCGCTATAGAAGTGTGAGACGCAATTCGGAGAGAGCAGTGTACAATCTTTCTCAGGAGTATCATACGCATTTTCCCCTACTTCGATCCGACATTATGTGTTCTTTGCAAAAGACGCATGTTAGAGCAATTGTCAATAGAATCGGTGGAGGTATGTGTCACGAACCCAAAACACCTGACTGTGATGGCGCTTGTCGCGGAATCAGGCAAGCCACACATTTTGTTTTGGTTTAAAGTTGTTTTCAGAAAAAAAAAAAATCATTAATCTAGTAGCAAAAGTATCATTACAAACCCATTTAAAAGTTTATCATCATTAAAACCTAAATAAAAACCAATCCCAGAACTAGTGTCACCGAGTCATGAAGTACTATAAATGAAATGTCGAAATACAAGGTTGACATAATACTGTCTGAAATAATAAAAGGCGATAGGAAGGTAAAGAAGGAGAAAACGAGGTTGTGATTGCCAATGCTACCTCGAAAACTCCAAAAGAAACTGTGATAGCTAATCATCAACCACTACCGGGTCTCGATATACCTGGATCTGCACACAAGGTGCAGGAGGTAACGTGAGTACACCAAATCAGAAGTAACGAACACAAACTACGGGTTGAGAGGTAGTGACGGACTAAACCTCAATAATTGTAATGAAAATAGTACACATAATTTAGGCATGTTCACAGTTTTAACAGATAATAAAAACAGAATATGACTGATATGATAAGTAACCAAGGTATATCTCAGTACTCTACATGCCAATGTATCAACAGTGTGGAAATGCACCTAGTGCTCACAACTCTCACATAGAAGTCCACTCAGTACTGTACATGGCTCTCGGGCCAAGGGAAGATCCATCCCGGATAGTACACAAACACCGGTGACCGTAGTCACTCAATACTGAGGAAAAGGGCCGATCCAGCCCCACGGAGAAGGTCCATCTCCAGAAAGCAACACTCGGACAAGATCCATGTCCAGGGACGATCCATCCCTCACATATCATCAACTTCGGACAAGATCCATGCCCAAGGAAGATCCATCCCTCAATATCAATGCGCTCTCTGGGGGTGTAAAGACTCCGGAGGGGCTCCTATTATCCCAAGCGCTATATCAAGCCAACGAAGGCATGATTAGAGTATTGCTGCGATGTGCAGTCCGATCTCATAACTGTCTCAGTAACAGGCTCTCGGCCTCACTCTGTCATTACTCTCCAGTCTCGCTCACATGGTCTCACAGATGCATGAACTAGCCCGAAACAAAGATAAATATATAAAATCAACAATTACCGAGACTGAGGCATAAAATGATATGCTATGACAGGACTGAGTATACAAAATCAAATAAACACATAAGGAGACAGCAATATACGACCACTCGGGTCTCAACATTTTTGGCGTGAAGCCCTAGTATTTGACTTAGCATGATTTCTAGCATGTTCACATTAACCACATCAATAAAAGTGCGGATATCAATCCGAAATAGCTACTAGACGGTTCCATGGGATGGGCCATGCCACAAATCACTCGGTGCACGCCCACACGCCCGTCATTTGGCATGTGCATCAGCTTAATTATAGTCATATATCATATAGTTCGGGTTTCGAACCCTCTGAACCAAGTTTGGAAATGTTACTTACCTCAAACCGGCTAAAATCCTAGCCCTCAATGCCTTTGCCTCTAGACTCGGCCTCCGATTGCTCCAAATCTAGACAAAAATCAGATTTATATCATTAATATATGCTAAGGAATAAAGCCCACCCGAAAATTTAGAAATTTAGAGTTTAAACACGAATCTACTACTTGAGTTCATTTCATCCTTTATTATTTCAACATTTGATAATCACAAAACATACAATAATTCTGATTCGGACCACGATTACTAGTAAACACATTTATAGCCCAAAATACATATATGTACAACCCACATCATGTCTACGGAGCCTCTAAGAGTAGTAAGGGTTTACACAATACTTGCCGGAAACAAGGTCTCGGCTATACCTTAAAAGACATAACATATACAAAAGAGATGATATATACTACACACGGCCCCGAGAGGAAGTGGGGCTCACCGGATCTGCTGAAGGTATGAAGGGGAAACACCACTATCGGCGGTCTGAGCTACCTGCTGTGGAACCACCTACATCCATATAAAAGATGTAGCGCCCCCGGAAAAAAGGACGTTAGTACCATTGAATAGTACTAGCATGTATTAACAAAGTTTATTCCAAGTAGAATCACACAATACACGATCGGGAGACAGTCAGGGTATCCACACAAGTACCATGCAGAATACAGAAAGTTAAAAATGGAGATTCCACAGTTACTCATTTCAATTATTCATCTGTTGCGGCGCGCAACCCGATCCCACCGTACATTCTCATCTCACCCTTATTACCTCTCCACCCTTATTACTTCGTGTTGCGGTGCGCAACCCGATCCCACCTTACAATCACATTTTACAGCAACAACCGCCAATAATAATATCACAAGAATCTTCATCATGAAGAATATAAGTTCATATCAACCAATAATTATGTGAAATCAAGAAACAATGATCCTTACGAATCAGTAATTCATATATGGTGTTACCACAATCATTTAACTCAATAAAATCAGCCCACATTTACTTTCATCATTTGCTACACAGCCTTTAGTTACTCATTCGTAACAACCAGGTAACCATATAAATTGAGGCCACATAAATCTTTATCAACCAGTGAGTCATATACGGTATGCCATCAACACATAGCTCAATTAGTTTATCCCCGTTTCCTTTCAATTATTTACTACACAGCATTTAGCACTTAGATACATTCAACACTCCCTTTCATTATCACTTCTTTCATTTTGCAGCACAACCTCTCATACCAATGTATTCAACATTTAACGAACTTTGCACACGATAGAAGAAGCACAAAGAATCACCTTTTCGCAAGCTCATATAACATGATAATCGACTAAGGAATTCAAGGAACGAAGTCTTACTCCTCGACACAGCAGGGCAATCAATTCACATATGCTCAAGAAAGAATTTCATACCGAGTGATCGGACACCAACAAGAAGACTCTACAAGGATTATAGTTAGCCATACATACCTTGAATCGGAATTCCCCTTTGATTTTCTACCACAATTCACCGTACCTTCTAGAACCTTCAATCTAGTTCACAATATGGCATAATTGAACTTAGAATTAGGAATAATGATCATGTCTTGAACTCACTTGAGCATTCTATCAAACACTAGGTGTTACTTTAGATTAAATGGCCTCTTTTTAGTGAAAGATTACTCTAACCCATTTCCTTTTACTAAATTATGACTAGTTGGTTACATGCATGCAAGACTCCTACCCCCATCTTCATGAACTCAACTAACCATGTTTCATTTTAAGAAAAATCTGGAAATTCAGGTTGATGGGGTAGAAGCATACCTCTTGTAGTGAAGAAAATGGTGTCCTACTTGATCAATTCCAGACCTGAGTAGTGATGGTGGAAAATATTTGATGAAGTTGGAAGTCTCTCTCTCTAGAACCCACTCTGTCCTCTCTCTAATTTATCAGAAAATGAGCCTAAAATGAAGGGGGTATATGTTTTAATGAACTGGAGGTCGGGTATAAAATTAGAATTTTAACAGTCCCGAAGCAGAAATGCGGTCAGGAATGTGATCGCATTCCTGCTATGCGGTCCGCATTGCTGTCACATAATTGGCCCTCAAATGGGCCAAAGAGAAAAGTAGACTACCCAGGTATGCGACCACTATGCGGTCCGCATACCTGTTATGCGATCACATAGTGCGTCACATAACTCCCTCCGCAAAAGTCAAGGTGCAAGAGTGCGAAAACTATGCGGCCCATATTCGTGAAATGCGATCGCATTCTAGGCCGCATAGTTGTCCTCAAAATAGACAGAAAACTATCCAAGTATGCGACCACTATGCGGTCCGCATACCTGATCTGCGATCGCATAGTGAACCGCACACCTGCGCAAATATGGAAAATTTTATATTTTATGTCCTGGGGTACTTTTTACTCAAAAAGGGTCCGTTTTAAGAATTTCTACAATTATAACAACACGGGGACCTATTTGGGTATTAATTTTAGCCATAAAATTTTACGGGTCTTTACATTCTCCCCCACTTAAAATCATTCGTCCTCGAATTAGGATCGGGGAAACACTAGAGTAGGAAAAACACAAAATAAGCCAACCCCCAAATTATTACTAACTCCGATATTTCCTGAAAATCTCGCCAGAGTTTCCTTTATAATTTAGCCTATCTACATGTTAGAGAGCCCCCAAAACACATGTTTAACCAATTCCACACATTACCAATTACTCTATCAACTTTCATATAATCCGGTCATTTCAACAAGCTACATATAATTCAATTACTTCCACAAGCCTCACATAGTTCGATTAATTCCACAAATTTGCACATAATTCAACTATTACAAGGATTTGCACATAATTCAGCTATTTCAATGAGTTGCACACAATCCAACTAATCACAATAACATATATATTTATGGCACAAAGTTTGAGAAGTCACAATAGTAGGGTAATTAGGGGAGTGGAGTGTTATTGCACAAAATTTAACACAATATATAATTGCTTAGGAATGACAACTTTCACAACAACTACCGGACTTATTCAAACAAGTGGGGATATTTCTCTTTCATTTCATTTTCCACTTCCCATGTGGCTTTTTCGACTTGTTGACTCTGCCATAATACTTTAACAGAAGCAATCTCTTTGTTCCTCAATCTACGGACTTTCCTATCAAGAATAGCAACTGGAACCTCTTCATATGACAATCCTTCATTAATTTCAACCGTCTCAACCGGCACAATGGCCGATGGATCCCCAATCACCTTCTTCAACATGGACACATGAAACACTAGGTGCACTAATGACATCTCAGGGGGCAATCCAGCCTATAAGCCACCTGTCTTATCCTTTGAGCGATCTGGTACGGTCCGACATACCTAGGGCTCAATTTCCCTTTCTCCCAAACCGCATCACTCCTTTCATGGGAGACACCTTCAAGAATACCCAATCATCTACTTGAAACTCCAAATCTCTTGGACGAACGTCAGGATTTCTGACGACTCTGAGCAGTCTTCATCCTTTCCTGAATGACTTTAACTTTTTCTATAGCTTGGTGCACAAGATATGGTCCTAGAAGTTCCGCCTCGCCAACCTCGAATCATCAAATCGGAGACCTACACCTCCTTCCGTACAATGCCTCAAATGGGACCATCTAAATACTAGCATGGAAATTGTTATTATAAGAAAATTCTATAAGCGGCAAGTGATCATCCCAGCTACCCTTGAAATCTAATACACAAGCCCGTAACATATCTTCAAGCGTCTGAATGGTCCGCTCTGCCTGCCCATCAGTCTGTGGGTGGAATGTTGTGCTGAGATTTACCTACGTACCCAATCCTTGCTGAAATTTCTTCCAAAAGTTAGCTTTGAACTGGGCCCCTCGATCCGAGATAATAGATACTGGAGTGACATGGAGTCTGACTATTTCCTTGATGTAAAAATGAGTGTACTGTTCCGCAGTATCGGTGGACTTGACTGGCAAGAAGTGAGCTGATTTCGTGAGTCGATCCACTATCACCAAAATCGAGTCGATCCTACGTTGAGTGTGAGGTAACCCCACCACAAAATCCATATTGATCATCTCCCATTTCCATATCGGTATTTCCATAAGCTGCATCAATCCACCAGGACTCTAATGCTCGGCCTTCACTTGCTGACAATTTGAACACTTAGCCACAAAGTCCGTCACATCCAAAACACATAGCCTCCCTTGGAACCGCAAAACACCGTCATCATTGCCGAGTGAAAATGATGTAGTCTTATGATTCAGAATTTCCTCTCTCAATTGTACCAATGTTGGATATCTGAATTGCTTTTCCTTGATTTCCGTTACAAGTGAAGGTTTTGCTCCATTACGCACCACGACATCCCCTTCGTCTGAGGTCGAAAGACAGACCCTCAGACTAGCCAATTCATAAACCTCCCAAGCTAAAAGCCTCTGACCTGCTTCCAAATGAGCCAAGCTACCCATGGATTTCTGACTAAGAGCGTCGGCTACCACATTCGCCTTCCCTGGATGGTATATCATAATCCTTGAGCAATTCTAACCACCTGCGATGCCTTAAGTTCAACTCCTTTTGTTTGAATAAATACTGAAGACTCTTGTGGTCTGTGAACACGTCCACATGGACCCCATAAAGATAATGCCGCCGGATCTTTAATGCAAACACAACTGCCGCGAGCTCCAAATCATATACGTCGGATAATTCTTTTCGTGATTCTTGAGCTGCCTAGAAGCATATGATATTACCTTACCACATTGCATCAATACACATCCCAAACAAACCCTTGAAGCATCACAATACACCACAAACTCTTCCGAACCTTCTGGCAAGGTCAACACGGGTGCCGTAGTTAATCTCAATTTCAATTCCTAAAAACTCTTTTCACAAGCATTGTACCACTAGAACTTAACCGCCTTCTGCGTCAGCTTAGTCTAATGGGGAGGCGAGGGTAGAGAATCCCTCCACGAACCTCTGATAATATCACGCCAAACCTAAGAAACTGCGAATCTCTGTCAGGGTTGTTAGCCTAGGCCAATCCTTTACCGTTGCAATCTTCTGGGGATAAACCTAAATCCCTTCGCTGGAAACAACATGGCCCAAAAAGATGACTCATTCTATCCAAAATTCACGTTTGAAAACTTTG
The DNA here is from genome assembly GCA_005239505.1 of Nicotiana paniculata. NCBI lineage: Eukaryota > Viridiplantae > Streptophyta > Magnoliopsida > Solanales > Solanaceae > Nicotiana > Nicotiana paniculata. The sequence continues at coordinate 114,560 of ML337964.1, read as the reverse complement.
CATACAACTGGTGCTGACGAAGAGTCTGTAGAATTGCCCTGAGGTGAGTAGCATGATCTTCCTGACTTCGCGAATAAACAAGTATATCGTCAATGAAGACAATCACAAATGAGTCAAGAAACGGTTTGAAAACCCGATTCATAAGATCCATAAAAGCGGCTGGGGCGTTGGTTAGACCAAAAGACATTACCAGAAATTCAAAGAGCCCATATCAAGTTCTGAAGGCAGTCTTAGGAATATCCTGCTCCCTGATCTTTAACTGGTGATACCCGGACCGCAAATCAATCTTTGAGAAGCACTTGTCACCTTACAACTGGTCGAACAAATCATCTATTNTCAATACACATCCGAAGCGATCCGTCTTTCTTTCTGACAAAAAGAACCGGTGCGCCCCAAGGCGACACACTTGGCCGTATGAAACCCTTTTCTAATAGATCTTTCAATTGCTCTTTTAACTCTCTCAATTCTGCTGGCGCCATTCGGTAAGGTGGAATAGATATTGGTTGCGTATCTAGAAATACATCAATCCCGAAATCGATCCCTCTATCTGGTGGAATCCCAGGAAGCTCATCCAGAAATACTCCAAGAAATTCATTCACAACAGGCACAGATTCGGGAGCAGGCACCTCTGAAGTGGTGTCTGCAACCCGGACCAAATGGTAGATGCACCCTTTTCTTATCATCTTTGAGGATTTAAGGTAGGAAATAAATCTACCTCTTGGCACGACATTATTCCCCTCCCACTCGATAACTGATTCATTAGGAAACTCAAGTCTCACAATCCTGGTTCGGCATTCGAGTTTAGCAAAGCACGAATAGAGCCAATCCATCCCCATAATTACATCAAAATCTACCATTTCTAACTCAATAAGATCGGCCGTGGTATCCCGATCACGCACCGTGACAACACAATGCCTATAGACTCGCATGGCCATAATGGAATCACCAACCGGAGTCGACACAGAGAACAACTCGTGAAGCTGATTGGGTTCTATCCCAAAACTTGAAGTAATAAATGGAGTAACATACGACAAAGAAGACCCGGGATCAATAAGAGCATAAACATCATGTGACTGAACAGTCAGAATACCTGTGAAAACATCTGGAGAAGCCTCCGCACTCTAGCGACCACTCAAATGATAGAACCGACTGGGTCCCCCTCGACCTCGGGCTCCACCCCTAGCTGTACCGTGCCCTGCTAGAGTTGGAGGCGTGCTGAAGATGTAGAGGCTGAAGAGCTGGATGGCTGAGCAGTACCCCTACCCGCGCCCTGACTGGGTGCGCGGCAGTCTCGCTCGATATGGCCTCTCACTCCGCATCTATAGCATACCAGTATGTCCAAGTAACAAGGCTTAGAATGAGACATCCCACACTTAGGGCATGGGACCCTCCGCTGTTGCTGGAACCTCCCACCTGAATGACCCGACTGATGGAATCTTCCGCTATCGGAACCTGGTCCAAAAGCGACCTCCCCACTTATAATTGTGCCCTGATGATGGGGCACTGGATGAGGACTGAGCATAGGACTGGGATGGCCTTGATGACCCTCTCCCAAGAGCTGATCTCCCACCTGCAACTGAACTCCAAGTGTTGCCCGCTGACCGGGCCTACTACCACTCTCTCTCTCCATCCTTATCTTTAACTTCGAGCCTCTGTGGCCTGGGCGAATCCCACGATCTTCCCATAATTCATATCCAAATGCAAAGCAGCTGTAGTAGCTTCATTAACAACCAAGGGACCAAGGCCCTGAACAAACCGTCGAACTTTGGCCTCCATATTCGGCATCATGTGGATGGCATATTTGGACAGGCGCATGAACTCCATGTGGTACTCCCACACACTCATGCTGCCCTGCTTAAGGACCTCAAACTCCGCAGCACGGGCTGCCATAGTCTCGGCAGGCAAGAAATGATCCATGAAGGCATCAACAAACTCATACCACTTTGCCGTAGGTCTCCCCTCCCCACGGACCCCTCCCACATCTCAAACCACAAATACGCTGCTCCCTTTAACCGATAGGAAGCCAACTCAACCCCCTATGTCTCTGTAGCCTTCATAACCCGGAGTGTCTTGTACATTTCATCTATAAAATCTTGAATGCCTCTAGGTCGGTTCCTGTGAACTCTGGAGGGGCTAACCGCAGAAACTGGTTGACCCTGGAACCTGAAGAACCCCCTTGCTTGCTAGAGGATGCAGGGGCAGCCTGTGATTTTTGGGCCTGGGAGGCCACTAGCTGACTCATCATCTGAATAGCTCCCTTGAGGTCCCCATCAAAAATACCGGGACCGGAAGCTGGGGTTAATGAAGGGTCAGGAACATCAGCGGGAGGGACTGTAGCACCCTCCGCTGGAGCAGGAATAGGAATAGACTGACCTGGAGTGGAGGAGTCAGGATGACTCAGGGTCGAGGAATCATTCTCACCCGCACCATCAAATGAAGAATTCACGGCCACTCCTGGGGTGGCATTGGCCTCTAGGCTGAGTCAGGCTCTCTTCTTGGCTCCCATTTACAGAAAATTAGAATAATGCACAAGTTAGATAAAGATGTTTTCATCTTCCACTTCATCTCACGATACAGACTAACAATGAAAGGGTATTTTCCTAAATATCCATGCAGACCCCAAATCATAGATATGGTCGACACAACACCGATAAGAAGGGCTCTACTAGACACGGCTCCGAGACATCCTAGGACACTTTTAAAAACCTTAGCCTCTGATACCAAGTTTTTCACGCCCCAAAATTGAGGGACGATACCGGCATCTAACCGGGTGATCATGGTTAAGCGGACCTGGATTGCCTTTCCTGCCCAACGTGTTACCCCGTGTTTACAATATACCTTATTCCACATGAATTAGCAATTTAGAGTTTAAACATGAATCTACTACTTGAGTTCATTTCATCCTTTATCATTTCAACATTTGATAATCACAAAACATACAATAATTTCGATTCGCACCACAATTACTAGTAAACACATTTACTGGCCAAAATACATGTATGTACAACCTACATCATGTCTACGGAGCCTCTAAGAGTACTAAGGGTTTACACAATACTTGACGGCAACAAGGCCCCGGTTGTACCTTAAAAAACATAACATATACAAAAGAGATGATATAGACTACACACGGCCCCGAGAGGAAGTGGGGCTCACCAGATCTGCTGAAGGTATGAAGGGGAAACACTACTATCGGCAGTCTGAGCTACCTACTGTGGAACCACCTACATCCATATAAAAGATGTAGCTCCCCCCGCAAAAGAGACGTTAGTACAATTGAATAGTACTAGCATGTATGAACAAAGTTTATTCCAAGTAAAATCACATAATACACAATTGGGAGACAGTCAGGGTAAACAAGTACCACGCAAATATACAGAAATTTACAAATGGAGATTCCACAGTTACTCATTTCTTCATCTGTTACAGCGCGACCCGATCCCACCGTACATTCTCATCTCACCCTTATTACCTCTCTACCCTTATTACTTCATGTTGCGGCGCGCAACCCGATCCCACCGTACAATCACAGTTCACCCTTATTACCTCTCCACCCTTATTACTTTGTGGTGCGGCGTGCAACCCGATCCCACCTTACAATCACATTTCACAGCAACAACCACCAACAATAATATCACGAGAATCTTCATCATGAAGAACATAAGTTCATATCAACAAATAATTATGTGAAATCAAGGCACAATGATCCTTACCAATCAGTAATTCATATATGGTGTTACCACAATCATTTAACTCAATAAAATCAGCCCACATTTACTTTCATCATTTGCTACACAGCCTTTAGTTACTCATTCGTAACAACTAGGTAACCATATAAAATCGAGGCCACAGAAATCTGTATCAAACAGTGAGTCATATACGGTATGCCATCAACACATATCTGAATTAGTTTATCCTTGTTTCCTTTCCATTATTTACTACAGAACATTTACACTTAGATACATTAACCACTTTGTTTCATTATCACCTCTTTCATTTTGTAGCACAACCTATCATACCGGTGTATTCAACATTTAACGAACTTTGCACACGATAGAATAAGCACAAAGAATCAGCTTTTCGCAATCTCATATAACATGATAATCGACAAGGGATTCAAGGAACGGAGTCTTACACCTCGACACAGCAGGGCAATCAATTTACATACGCTCAAGCAAGAATTTCATACTGAGTGCTCGGACACCAACAATTCACCGGACCTTCTAGCACCTTCAATCTAGTTCACAATGTGGCATAATTGAACTTATAATTAGGAATAATGATCATGTCTTGAACTCACTTGAGCATTCTATCAAACACTAGGTGTTCCTTTAGATTAAATGGCCATTTTTTAGTGAACGATTACTCTAACCCATTTCCTTTTACTAGATTATGACTAGTTGGTTACATGCATGCAAGACTCCTACCCCCATATTCATGAACTCACCGAACTATGTTCCATTTTAACAAAAATCTGGAAATTCAGGTTGATGGGGTAGAAGCTTACCTCTTGTAATGAAGAAAATGGTGTCCTACTTGATCAATTCCAGGCCTGAATAGTGATGGAGGAACAAATTTGATGAAGTTGGAACTCTCTCTCTCTAGAACCCACTCTCTTCTCTATCTAATTTATCATAAAATGAGCTTAAAACGAAGGGGGTATGTGTTTTAATGAACTAGGGGTTGGGTATAAAATTAGAATTTTAACAGTCCCAAAGCAGAAATGCGGTCAGGAATGCGATCGCATTCCTGCTATGCGGTCTGCATTCCTATCGCATAATTGACCCTCAAATGGGCCAAAAACAAAAGTAGAGTGCCCAGGTATGTGACCATTATGTGGTCTGCATACCTTTTATGTGATTGCATAGTGCGTCACATAACTCCCTCCACAAAAGTCAAGGTGCAAGAATGCGACAACTATGCGGCCCGCATTCGTGAAATGCGATCGCATTCTAGGACGCATAGATGTCCTCAAAATGGACAGCAAACTATCCAAGTATGCGACCACTATGCGGTCCGCACACCTGATCTGCGATCGCATAGTGGACCGCAGACCTACTAGAGTTGAAGTCGAGGTATGACCCCTCTATTGAGAAGACCCACCAAGGCGACAAAGGCACTACCTCCATACATGCCCAAACTCTCCACACTCGAAACAACTCCTTGGAGATGGAGACGGGGACTGAAGGGAACCCCTAGAACCAGAATATCAACTAGAAGAACCATGCATAGAGGGACCCTAAATTGATGGTGCTCGTGATGATCTCTGGGCTGGAAGGGCACTGAATGAAGAACGACCCGGATGAGAACTACGGGGACCATGCCCCGAAGATGCACCACTATAGGCTGGGTGGACTGGCTGAGGAGGCCTGAATGTACGACCTCTACCATGCTGAAAATGTCCTCCGGAAGGAGCACCGCTAAAATTACCAGTTCCACGAGGCCTCTTGGCCTCCCTCTCCTCTCGTTCATGGCGGTGAACTGACTCAATATCTCAAGCAATATCAATAACCTACTCGAAAGTAGCACCTGAAACTCTCATTCTAGTCATCAAAATACATAGTTGATAACTGAGGCCATCGACGAACCTCCTAATCCTCTCTCTCTCTCAGTAGGAACCAACTCTATGGCATGACTGGCTAGCTCTGAAAACATCATCTCATACTGCGCCACTGTCAATTCACCCTGACGCAGCTGCTCAAACTGCCTATGCAGCTCCTCTCTGTCAGACTGGGGAACATACTTCTCTAAGAAGAGAGTGGAGAACTGCTTCCAAGTAAGGGGTGCTGCACCAACAGGCCTACGCCTCTCGTAGGACTCCCACCAAGTGAATGCAGCTCTTGAGAACCGGAATGTAGCGAACGTGACCCCACTGGTCTCCAATATCCCTGCAGTACGAAGCATCCACTAACACTTGTCTAAGAAACCCTAGGCATCCTCGCCCTCAACACCACTGAATCTCTGAAGCTGAAGTCTACCAAATCTCTCCAACCTGCGCTGCTCGTCATCTAGCATGACTAAAATCACAAAATTCTGAGCTGGGGAAACCGGCTGGGCTGGAGCTTCCCCCGACGTCTGGAGCCCCTGGGTAACCTGCTCAGGTTTTCAGGCAGCTGGAGTCTGAGTGCCCACCCTAGCCTAAGAAGTAGCGGCAGTAGTAGAAACAGCGACTGCCTGTGCAAGTCTGGTGCACACAGTCAAAATCTGAGCCAGAGTCTCCCGAAGACCCTGGATCACAATAGGCACTGTCGGTGCCTGAGCCAGTCCCGCTGGAACATCTGCGGCAGGGATTTTATCCTGAATAATAGGTGGGTCTACGAGTATTGCCCTGGCTGCTACGCGGGATGTACCCCTACCTCTGCCACGGCCTCGACCATGGCCTCGACCTCTCGCTGGTCTAGCTGGTGTCTGGTCACCCTGATCGGTAGGGCGAGTCCTCACCATCTATGAGAGAATGAAAACAATAGAAGTTTAGTTCCAGGAATCAACAGATTCGCACGACAGAATTCAAGAATGTGAGATTTTTCCTAAGGGTTATGTAGCCTCTCGAAGATAAGTACAGATGTCTCTCTACCAATCTGTAAGACTCTACTAAACCTGCTCATCACCGGTGAGTCCTATGTAACCTAGGCTCTGATACCAACTTGTCACGACCCCAATCCTACACTGATCGTGATGGCGCCTGTCATGATATTAGGCTAGCTAATCTATCGCGTAATAACATAAGGACTTTTCATTAAATCCAAAATTGTTACATATTCCATAAAATCCTTCTGGTTTCATAATTTAAAGCATCAAAATGAATAAAATAGTTTAGACACTGCCCCAAAACCTGGAGTCAACCGTCATGAGCATCTATGAACAATACAAGGTAATTATATTTCCATACTACATCCAGTATGGGAATAATAAGTAAATAACAGAATAAGAAGGGGAAAAGAGTATGATGTGGATGACGAACAGCTACCTCAAAATCCAAACTCCGGCTCTAAGAGAAAACGAAAGAAGCTAGCGCTCAGACCCAGCACCTGAATCTGCACACAAGGTGCAGAGTAATGTGAGTACGCCAACTCAGTAGTAATGAGAGTAAATAATGACTAAGGCTATGAAACAAGTAGAAACAATCATTAATGCACAGTAACTGAAGCCTTACTTTCAGAAAACACAGATACAATATCTTGTAAAATTTACAATTCGCTTTGAACAAAATATTCGTTTAAAATGTACCCTTTTCACAATTTTTTTCATAGAAGTCAAAATGGTTTAGTAAATGAAAAGATAGAGTTCATAAACAGTCTTTCGAATGAAAACATGTATCATAAACTGCCCCTCCGGCGTATCATCACTCATCATCAATCACTCAGCATGCCTCACACTCGGTATCAGCCCCTCGGGCTACCTCACAGTCACTCATGCCTCCCAATCTCTCATCACTCGGCACTCGGCACTCGACACTCGCACTCAGTAGGTACTTGCGCTCACTGGGGTGTACAGACTCCGGAGGGGCTCCTACAATCCACGCTCTAATATCAAACCATCTGGTGGCATAATCACTCAGGCTCTCGGCCTCTCACATACCATAAACAATGTAACATGTTGCGGCATGCAGCCCGACCCCATAGTATCCTCACAACATAGGCCCTCGGCCACACTCAGTCAGAAATCTCTCAAAAAGCCACTCGGGCTATCAATAAACGGTGTACTCGACCAAAAATATCACTTTACATCACAAAAGAGTATAAATAAGTCTGAGTTTCGAAATTAGTTAAACAGGATACGGCCGAGTGTAAATCAAAAGTCAATACAGTGAGAAATAGCATAAAACAGCCCCCAAGGAGTCCAAACAGGTCGGCACAAGGCCCCAAACATGGCGTACAGCCAAAAATATAGTAATAGTCTTAAAACACAATTTATCATATGGTTTAGAAGCAATTACGCAACTCAATAGTTGCCATGGGGCGGACCAAGTCACAATCCCCCATCAATGCACGCCACACATTCGTCATCCAGCATACGCGCCACTCCAAAATAGTGAGAAAATAAAATGTCTGGGGTTTCATACCCTCAGGACAAGATTTACAGTCATTACTTACCTCAGACCGGCCCAAATACTAATCCGCGATGCTCTTGCCTCTCGAATCGGCTCCCGATTGCTCCAAATCTAACCAAAACTAGATTAATATCATCAATAAATGCTAGGGAAATGAAACCCATTCTAAAATTATCAAAATTAAGAACAAATCCCGAAATTGGCCAAACCCACCCCCCGGCCACGTCTCGGAATTCGATAAAAATTACAAAACTAAAACCTTATCCTTCCATGAGTCTACCCATATAAAATACATCAAAATCCAACCACAAACGACCGCTCAATTCCTCAATTTAAAGTCTCCAATGCCTAGCCCTAAACCTCCAATTTAGTCACTTATTTTCCATATTTCACCCCTAATTAGTCAAATAATACCACAGAAATGAGTTTTAGGTCCAAAAATCTTACCTCCACGAAGTTCTTTTGATTTCCCCCTTCAAAACCCTCTCTCAAGCTCAAATCCATAAAAACTTTTATGAAATAACCCAAATTTCGTGAAGGTTAGTATTTATACTCTTTGAACAGTGACACCGCACCTGCGGTCTTTTAACCACACCTACGGACCTGCACATGCGGTCCCAGGTGCGCTTCTGCGGAATTCCACTTAAAAATCCGACCTCGCATCTGCGGTCCATAAGCATGCACCTGCGACCAAAGGTTCCGCATCTGTGGAAAAATTTTATCCCCTCAAACTCCGCATCTGCGGCTCCCAGACCGTACCAGCGACCTCGCATCTGCGGCTCCCCCTTCCGCAGGTGCGTAAAACCAAAAAGCTTTACACCAGTAGTTCCAAATTACCAAAAATCATGTTGATAACCATCGAACTCATCCTGAGGCCCTTGGGACCTCAATCAAAAGTACCAACAAGTCATAAATGATCAGCCGGACTTAGTCGAACCCTCGGAACACCCAAAATAACACTAAAACATCAAATCAACCCATGATTCAAGCCTAAGGTTTTTCAAACTATCCAAAAATCACCAACGATGGCGAAACTACCCAAAACTCGTCCGAATAACCTGAAATTTGCACACAATTCCAAAATAACGTTACGAACCTATTCCAACTTTCGGAATTCCATTCCGACCCCGATAACTAATTTTCCATTGCCGGCCGCAAATCGCCAAAAACTCAATTTTGCCAATTCAAGCCTAATTCTACTACGGACATCAAAACCACATTCCGAGAACACTCCTAAGTCTCAAATCACCTAATGAAGCTATCTGAGCCATAAAATCCACATTCCGAGGTCGTTTACCCAATAGTCAACTTCTTGTTGACTTTTCTAACTATAAGGCCAACTTAAGAGACTAAGTGTCTCATTTATCACCACGGACACTCCGAACCCGAACCAACTGACCCAACATAATAATATTAGGCTAAGCAACACACGATATAGCAGAAATAGGGGAAAATAGGGAAAATCTCACGGAACGACCGGCCGGGTCGTTACAATGTCAGAGGCCTTGACGGCTCATGTGTATTCATGTTTTAAGTATAATGGTTTGCTGATACAGTGTTTGCCTACTTACAGTTGTACATTACAAGATTCAGCCATATTGGCCCATGATAGTTACACAAAAAATAAGTTACAAAGTGTTTCGCTCGGGCAAGCCGGCACCGGGTGCCAGCCACGCCTCCCCAGTTTTGGGGCGTTACAGTACCCATCAAGTACGGGCGAAACTTCTCCATAGAAAAGTCAATAGTGTGTAGCTCTTTTTTTAACACAGTGTAATTGACTTGGGCATCATTCATGGTCTTTCTAGCATAGTAGACCGGATGGAAATTTTTATGGATACGTTGCCCCAAAACTGCTCCAACCGCCACATCACTTGCATAACACATAAGCTCGAAAGGAAAGCTTCAATCTGGTGCAGTGATAATAGGAGTAGTAATCAATTTGAACTTGATCAATTCGAATTCCTTTATACAATCCTCATTGAAATGGAACTTGGCATCCTTCTTTAAAAGTTTACACTAGGGGTTCACCACTTTGGAAAAATTCTTGATGAATCAGCGATAGAACCCAGCATGACCCAAGAATCTCCTCACCCCTTTCATGGATGTAGGGGTGGGAGTTTAGAAATCACCTCTATTTTGGCCTTGTCGACCTCAATACCAGTCTTTGAAATCTTTTGGCCGAGGACAATGCTTTCCTCGACCATGAAGTGACATTTCTCCCGATTCAAAACCAAGATTTTTCTCCTCACATCTTGCCAAGACCTTAGCCAAGTTGTTCAAGCAATCATCAAAAGAATTTCCGACCACATAACAGTCATCCATGAAGACCTCAAGAAAATCCTCCACCATGTCGGTGAAGATGGCCATCATACACCGTTGAAAAGTTGCTGGAGCATTGCATAACCCAAATGGCATTCACGAGAATGTGAAAGTACCATAGCGACAAGTGAAAGTAGTCTTCTCTTGGTCCTCCGGAGCAATAAGAATTTGATTGTAACCGGAATATCCATCAAGGAAACAATGAAAAGCTCGATCGGCCAACCTATCAAGCATTTGATCAAGGAATGGGAGTGGGAAATGATCTTTCCGAGTGACTTTGTTGAGCTTCCGGTAGTCCATACACACTCTCTACCCAGTCACCTTCTTGTGGGGATCAAATCATTCTTGTCATTTGTAACCACAATCATGCCCCCTTTCTTTGGGACACATTGCACCGGAGAGGTCCACGAGATATTAGAAATTGGGTAAACAACCCCGGCATCCAACCATTTTATGATCTCCTTCTTCACCACCTCTTGCATTGCTTCATTTAATCTTCTTTGATGTTCAACGGAGGGTTTGGCATCCTCCTCCAAAATAATCTTGTGCGTGCAAAAGGCGGGGCTTATACGCTAAATGTCCGCCAATGTCCATCCTATAGCCTTCTTCCTCTTTTCTAGCACCGCCAAAGTAGAGTCTACGCGCATGTTAGTCACGCAAGAGGAAAGAATAATCAGTAAAGTAGAATATGGCCCAAGGAATTCATACCTGAGATGTGGAGGCAATGGCTTTAACTCCAAAGTTGGAGGCTCCTCGATTGAGGGCTTTGTTGGAGGAGTCTTCCGGTTCTCAAGATCTAAGGACAATTTTTGGGGTTCATAAGTGTACGACCCCATTCCTTGCAATGCATTTACACATTCCACATAGCCTTCCTTCTCATCATCATCATGATTAAGCAATACGGCCTCAAAAGTATCATTAACATTCATCATGTCTCTAGGAATCATCAACAATCACCTATGTCACTAAGTCCACAAACGAACAAACTCCATTGCTATTCGGTTGCCTCATAGATCTGCATACATGGAAAACCATCTTTTCATCACCCACCCGGAAGGTGAGCTCACCGGCTTCTACATCAACAAGAGCCTTCCCCGTAGCAAGGAAAGTTGTACCCAAGATAATAGGCACCTCATACTCCACTTCGCCATCAAGAATCACAAAGTCCGCCAAGAGGATGAACTTATCAACACAAACCAACACATCATCAATAGTACCCAATTGTCTCTTCAAAGTACGATCCTCCATTTGTAACCTCATAGATGTGGGTCTTGGTTTCCCAATTCCCAAAGTTTTGAACATCGAGTAGGGCATCAATTTGATACTCGTCCCAAGATCACATAGACCATTGGAAAAGTCGACGCTCCCAATAGTGCAAGGTATTGTGAAACCACCGGGATCTTCCAATTTCGGATCCATTGAGTGCACAATAGCACTCACTTGATGTGTCATCTTGATAGTCTGACAATTCATTGATATTTTCGTTGTCACCAAATCCTTCATGAACTTTGCATAGCCGGGCATTTTTTCCAATGCCTCAACCAATGGCACATTAATGGATAAGCTCTTTATTATGTCAATAAAATTCTTAAATTGGTTCTCACTATTTTTTTTGGCGAGCCTTTGAGGCTATGGAGGAGGAAGCCTTGGCATTGGTGCCTTGGCCCGTGGAACTACCGGTTCCAATATGTCAATCACGTGTTCCCTAGACGTGTTCACTTCTTCTTAAGTCTCCTCCACATTTTCATCAATATCAATTCTCACTTCTTCATTAGCTTGAACCGCATTGCTTGGAATCTCATCTTCTTGAGTCACTACATCATCATCCACAATTCTTATTTGGTTTGAGGTTGTTCCTCCCCACCATTTCCACTTCTTGTGGTTACGGCCATGATATATCTCGTGTTGTTCCCATCATTCGAGTTCACCACTGTCTCACTAGGTAGTTCCCCCTTAGGATGAATGTTTAATGCTTGCGAGATTTGCCCTAATTGAACCTCAAAATTACAGATTGAAGTATTGTGAGAGGCTAGTTGAGCATCAGTATTTTTCTCCATCATTTGTTTGAACATATTTTCAATCCGTCCCATTTCATTAATTTACAAGCTAGAACTATGAGACGGATAGGAGGCGGGTTGCTTGGTTGTTGATACATCGGGGACCTTTGAAAGCCCGACCTCTGATTCCCTTGGTTATTATTCCACCCCCTTGGTTGTTTCCTACCTAATATCTTTGATTGTTGACACTTCAATTGCCTTGGTTGCCTTGATTATTCCAATTTCTTTGATTATTGTTATTTTTTCAATTACCTTGATTATTGTTACCACTACTCCAATTGCCTTGGTGTTTTTGATTGTCCCAATTTCCTTGAGATCGCCATTATTGTTTATTCGGGCCTTGAGAGCTGTTTATTTTCCCTTGGTATTTGTTCACATATTGCACTTCTTCATATTTCTCATTGTATGATTCTTTTTGGTCAAACCCACTATCATTTTACACAAATTGATCCACACGGTTTTGCACTTGTTCACCCTTTTTCCTTTGCTTGTTCACCATCATATTGACACCTTCCATTGCATTTACCATCTTAGGACCTTGAACTTGTTGAAGTTGAGCTTTGACTAATTGATTCATTGTTGTGGTCAACTCAACAATTTCTTGCCCATGATCGTGCAATTCTTTGTATAGGTGAATCATATTTGGATCACCTTGAGGAACATTAGCTCTACTTTTCCATACAGATGAAGTATCCACAATTTCATCTAAAATCTCACAAGATTCGACATATGGTGTTGTCATGAAATTCCCACCGGCAAGTCGGTTGACCATGCATTGATTGGTAGTATTGATCCCCCTATAGAAGGTTTGTTGAATCATAGCCTCAGTCATGTCATTATTCGGGCACTCTTTCACCAAAGTATGGTACCTCTCCCAAATCTCATGCAAATGCTCATGGGTTCTTTCTTGAATGCTATAATCTCGTCCCGAAGAGTAGCCATATGCCTGGGAGAAAAGAACTTGGCAATGAATTTTTCCGCCAATTCATCCCATGTATTGATAGAATGGTTTGGCAATCTTTTTAACGAATCGCTTTCTCCCGTAGAGAGAAGGGAAATAGCCTCAACCTTAGAGCATCCTCGGAGACGTTGGTCTATTTACTCCCCCAGCAAGTGTCGACAAACCCTTTCAAGTGCTTGTATGCATTTTGACTCGGAGCCCCGATGAAGAATCCCCATTGCTCTAGAAATGTGGGCATAACATTGGTGATTTGGAAGTTGCCCGCCCTAATGCGGGGCGGGATATGGCACTTGCTTATCCTTCATTTGGCAACATCCGGTGTGGAGCCGCTCTTTGTGGAGATGGGGGAGGGATGGGAATATTGTCATGAGGCGGTCGGCCTCACCTATTTACTTGAGGTTCAATAGGAACCTCATCGCCTTGGTCATCGTCCATTTCCTCCCCCCAAAGGCAAGTTTCCGAGAGGATCATTGTTGAGAGCTTTTTTTGTACCTAAAATAGATTCACCAAAAGGTTAGTAACCCGGAAGGAAAAGAATACAAGTCACACACAAAATTAAATATATAGCTAAATCCATTTTTAGCTCCCCGACAACAGTGCCAAAAAATTGATGTCGACCAAATTCACATCACTGATTGGGATTGTGAAGCGGTCGATGAAATTATAATTATCCAACTTGAATGGGAGTCGATTCCTCGCAGAGCTTATATTGGATTAGGTATATACTTAGACTCGGTGTATGACGTGACCAAAATTCACTTCCACATATTTGGTTGTTTCTTTCTACTTCTAAAATTTATACTATTGTTTGTAAATGAAAAGCTAGAGAACGATATTTTTGGTGTTGTTGTTTTTCAAGTTAATAAAAGATCTAGGGTTGTGACTTTCACTTAGTTGGTTACCTACCAGATTGTGGGCTTTAGGAAATGTTTGGTTTGTCGAGGTGTAATATAGTAATCACACGCGATTACCCACTTGATACCTCTCGGTAGTTAGAGTGGTTTTGCCCAATTTGGCTTTCTCAAGTCCAAATGGGTAATTCACAAAACAAGTGATAGATGCTCATGTAGGGTCTTACTATCTCTAGATTCAACCCTTTAATTGGGGCTATCAATTTCTTGTTAGCCTAGTTTTCCTAGACTTAGTCTCTCTTTCTCAAGTAGAGACTAGGTCAATTAGGCTTGAATCAATATTTGCAACCATTGGTTATAAAAGTGAAGCAAATAACTAGGCTAAATATCACTCTCTTAATCACAAACAAGCCCTAAATTAAACACCCATTAAGCACCCACACTAGGGTTGGGTCTCAACCCTAGCTAGAGATTTAGCTACTCATGGGCAAAATTGAAGAAACTAAAGAAGAAAATAAGATTAAACTCATAATAGATGATAAAGGGATGAAAATCCAATGTTAAAATGATAAACTAATACAAAGTTTCCCAAAGCAGTAAAGAAAAAATGGCTATCTACTTTCTGGAGTTCAAACTCAACCTAAATTTGACAAAAAGAACTATTTATACACAACTGAAATTATCATACAAAATTGTCCTTGTGGAGGTTTTGTGGCCTTACAATTTTTTGTGTGTTCCACACTTTGAAGCTGGGATTGACAAGATGGACTTCTACGGCTGCACAATTCTGCGTTGCGGCCGCACTTCTTCAGATTCTGCAGATCGCACATTTCTGAGTGCCGCCGCACTCTTGAATTTGAGCTTAACAGGAGGGACTTCTGCGGACCGCACATTTTTTAGTGTGACCGCACAATAATAGTGCGGCCCACACTTCTTCATGGACTCAGAACTCTATCTCTCTAAACCTCATCTTCTGCGGCCGCACAATAATTGTGTGGTCTGTACTTTGCAAAGGAATTCTGTCAGAGGTCCTTCATAGTCTGCGGCCGCACTCAATATTGTGCGGTCCGCACTTTGCTCTTTTTTCTTGGTTTTAGTCCTTGTCCAAAAATACTCCTTCTTGAGTTGAATTTCATCGTTTAGGCTTATTTTCCAATGCTCTTGCAAGTAAGCACATTTTTTCAGTTTTGGGGAATACCTTTAAGCATTTTTGAGCTAAAACTAAAGCAAAAGAGCGCAAATAAGTAGTCAAAATAGCTACTTATCAATTTGGAGGACATGCTACGTATATGTGTCATTGATTTTGGAGGTTCATGAGATCAGTTTCTTCCATTAGCATAGTTCGCCTGCAACGACAACTATCAGCCGAGTATCCAGATGGCTCCTTATGTGGCCTTATATGGGAGGCGCTGTCGTTCTCCGGTTGGTTGGTTTCAGCCAGGGGAGGCTAGATTGTTGGGCACTAATTTGGTTCGTGATGCTTAGGAGAAGGTGAAGTTGATTTAGGAGCGGCTTCAGACAATGGTGTCCGGGCAAAAGAGTTATGCAGACATGAGGGCATGTGATGTTGCATATATGGTGGGTGAGAAAGTTCTACTCAGAGTTTCGACCGTGAAGGGTGTGATGAGGTTCGAGAAGAAGGACAACCTGAGTCCTCGGTATATTGGTCCTTTTGAGGTGCTTGAGAGAGTTGGAGCAGTGGCCTACAGACTTCCCTTACCACATAGTCTATCAGGAGTTCACCCAATGTTTCATGTTTCTATGCTCCAGAAGTATTATGGGGATCTGTCACATGTTTTGGACTTCATCATGGTAAATTTAGATAGGGATTTGACTTATGATGTGGAGCCGGTGGCCATTTTGGATCGGCATATGTTCCAAAGTTGAGGTCGAAGAATACAGCATTAGTGAATGTTCATTGGAGTGGTAATTAGTCGAGGAGGCTACTTGGAAGACCGATCAGGATATGCAGTGAAGATATCCTCATCTTTTGATACTCCATGTATGATTCTAGACCCGTTCGAGGATAAACGTTTATTTAAGAGGGCGAGAATGTAACAGTCCAGTCGGTTGGTTTGAGTATTTTAGCCTTGTATCCCTTATTTAATGCTTTGCATATGGACATGCCAGGGAGGTTCCTTGGTTTTGGGGAGGTTGTGGAGTGAATTAGGACACTTAGTCAAAAGGTTAGAAGCTTAAGTTGTAAGAGTTGACCGGATTTTGACTTTTTCCTAGACAACTTTGGACATGGAGTTTTGATTGTTCCTATAGCTTTGTATGGTGAAATTACACTTATGTGTATGTACGGATGTGGATTTTGAGTTCCGTAGGTTGGTTTGGTACCTTTTGGCTAAACTTATGTTATTTGTGATAGTTACATGTTATGGATCACGCACATGTGTGGGGATAAGTCCATGTGCGTGCACCGGAATTATTATCCATGTTAAGGGTAGTGCTTAGGCTATGCTATGCCTTGAATTGGTTTTTAAGCTTCATGATGTGATGTCTCTCTCTTATTTGTACCCCTGTTGTGAGCTATTCGAGCCATATTTGAGGTTCATAGAAGTTAATTTCTTGATTAAGCCTGATAGTGTCTATTTTGTGATGTATTTACCTGATTTGAGCTATGATATCACTTTCATATGCATACACCATAACATGTCATTTATACTAGTCCAGGAGTATACAATTTGATGTTCTTTGATCATGTACATGTATTCTTGCATATATGCTTTATGTGTGATATGGATTGGACTGGTAGACAACGATCACGCCGGCCAGATTGTGATATTGTGCATGTGACCACGCTGGACAATTGCTATATTGTGCCTATGACCACGCCTGGCAGATTGTGATATTGTGCATGTGACCACATAGGGCGAATTGTGATATTGAGCATGTGATCACGCCGGGCGAATTGTGATATTGAGCATGTGATCACGCTGGGAGGATTGTGATATTGAGCCCGTGATCACACAGGCCAGATCTGTAATATTGAGCTTATGACCACGCCAGGCGAATTCTGATATTGAGCATGTGACCACGCCGGGCAAATTATGATTATTTTACGTGACTATGCCATCCAGTGTGTGGATATGGATCGATTCCCATAGCGTCTCTTTCATTTTGTATTGTTGTCTTTATTTCAAACATTAGGATTATTTAGTACCTCAGACTTGTATTTCCGTTTAGAGCTCATGACTTTGTATTTACAAGTTTGGGGAATTTATTATGTATTTGCATTATTATGTTATATTAAAGCTTAGACTGGTATCATTTGTTAAATTCTATTTTTATATTTCGTCTTGTTATGTTCGGCTTGCCTAGCAAGTGCGTTAGGCACCATCACGCCCAATTGGTGGTTTTGGGTCATGACACTAAATGTGACGAGTGATTATTTCTCAATACTTTTTAAAGTTTTTCTAGAGAACTCTATCATATAATATTACATCTTACCATTTAAAATAGTGACCACAAATTAGATACAAAAATATCTATTAATAGTATTTTTCAAATTTAAGCAAATAAAATCTAACAAATAATTTCGCTTTTTAATATAATATAACATAGATATAGATTATAACTATGTAACCAGTGACGTATAACAAAATAGTAATGAGAAAATAGCAATATCTTAGGTTTAATATTTTTTTTATTGTAAACGCGTGCTTGGAGTTATATTATGTGTTGGTAACTTTTCAATTTAAAATAGAATATGTTTCAAAATAAGTAATTATTAATATATAGAAATTATTGATTACAGGCAGTTGACCAAAGCTACAATTAAGAACACGTATCCAAGTAGCACATTGATGACTTATTTGACCAGCTTTAGGGTGCTAGAGTGTTCTGTAAGACTGATTTGAGGTATGAGTATCACCAATTGAAGATTCGGGATTTCGATATTTTGAAGACGACGTTCAGGATCCGCTATGGTCACTACGATTTTCTTGTGATGTTATTTGGGCTGACTAATGCCCCAACAACATTTATGCACTTGATGAATAGTGTATTTCAGTCGTATCTTGACTCATTCTTCATTGTATTTGTTGACGACATATTGGTTTACTCACGCAGTTAGGAGGACCATGAGCAGCATCTGAGGACCATGAGCAGCATCTGAGGAAACTTTTCTCCACTTGAGGGAGAAGAAACTATATGTTAAATTCTCCAAGTGTGAGTCGTGGCTCAATTCTGTGGCGTTCTTGGGGCATATGATGTCCAATGAGGGGTTCAAGGTAGATTCGAAGAAGATTGAGGCAGTTTAGAGTTGGCCTAACCGTTTCAACAACTGAGATTCAGAGTTTTCTTGGTTTTATAAGCTATTATCATCGTTTTGTAGAGAGTTTCTCGTCCATTGCTGCACCTTTGACTAGGTTGATCCAGAGGCCATGTTCTTGGTTTTTTTAATCCTTACGAGAGTGTATTTGAGTGGTTAAAAGATTTAGTAAAAAGTTTCTATGAATACAAAATTTGATTGAATTTGAAGTCCTTAATATTTGGAAAGTTATAAATATGACAATTTTATCCAACATATTTTAAAAAATAATTTAATATTTTAAGGATATTTTGATTNATATATATATATATATATATATATATATATATATATATATATATATATATATATATATATATATATATATATATATATATATATATTATTTTAAGAAGATAGATAAGTTAATTTTAATTCTGAAGCTTTCTACGTAGAGTGAAATGAACCAAAGAGAGAAAGTTGATATACGTGATATACAGTCGTTTCTCACTATAGAGGAGAGTTTCTTGATAAGTTTTTGTGTGGGTTAAGGTAACAAAAGAGTAAAAGCAAGAAAAAAAGAAGAAAAGTATGTGGAGAAATCAAGTGGGAGAAGCAAAATCAAAATCTTCCAAAATTAGGGGATGCAAATAAGCAACAAGTAGTAGTAGTAGAAATTAGAAAATAAGACTACACGCACTGTACCAGAGCCACCAGAACCAGTAAAATAAATAAAAACAAAATAGTCATCAAAACATGAGCTACTACATTCCAAAACCTTAGCTCCCTTAAATTCACCAGGTTCACACCCTTTTACGTGTACAACCCATCAACCACTTAACATTTCCATTCAATTAGAAAAAATCATACAAGTAGCATAAGAAGAAAGATTCATATTCTGACACCCAATTCAAGAAAAATATCAATACAACTTGAAGAAAATCTCAAAGTTCTTCTTCTTCTTCTGGCATTTGCATACTCTCTGTTGAGTCAGAAATAATGGGTCCAATGGTATTAGCCACTGGTCTGAGTGTATTGGCCGGTGCAGCTTTGGTGAAATTTATGGACGAGAAGACCATGATGGGTTCGGGTCAGTTCCCTCGGTGCTCCAGTTGTAATGGCACGGGTCGGGTTTCTTGTATGTGCTCTCGCTGGTCAGATGGTGATGTGGGTTGTCGGACCTGTGCCGGGTCGGGTCGAATGGCTTGCAGCAGTTGTGGAGGTTCAGGTACGGGTCGTCCAATTCCGGTCCAAATCTCCGTTCGTCATCCGAACCGCTCAATTTAGAACCCCGGTTCGTTTGTAACACTGTAACTGTCCCATGTATAATATCTTTGTAGTACTTATTTCAGATTCTTGAGGTTGGAAAAAGATACAAATTTTTATGTATTTGTATATGTTATGGTGATACTTGAGAGTTAAGCCTTACATGGGAATTACTTGTTCTATACTGTAATTATTATTGAAGATTGACAAATTTATACCCATGGGATGGCTTTAAAGCTCATTGTTTATCTTGGTTCCTTTGTTTTCGTGTCAACTTTATACATTCCTGATAATTTATCTCAGTATTAGCTAAAATTGATATATATATATATATATGTGGGTGTGTGTGTGGGGGGGGGGGGTTAACAGTTCTAATTTCAGACCTTTGGAAACGTGCAAACCTATATGATATTTTTGCTAAAACACAAGTTTATATTCCTAGTAAATAATTAATTTGTCTACGTATACTTGCTCTTCTCTTGTCTACTTAGTAAAAGACATACGAAATCCTTGTATAAACTATGTTGTACCATTATGTGTATCTTGGGCTAGCTCACCCTTATTCTTCTTTCCCTCCTTTTTCTTAATGTTGACGTATGTACACTTGGTTTTACTTGTTTATAATAATCATCAGTTTAATATACAATTCTTATCACATCAAGCTATTGAGTGAACTTTATGCTTTTATGTTGAGCCTCTGCTATTGGTTATAACAGTTCTTAACCATGACGTTTTAAGGAATCAAAATCACGTTTAATGGTGATTTCTTTGGCTGGGATGTGTAACACACTCTCGAGGTATCAACTATGAAAGTAATTGAGAGTATCCAAGGCAAAGGATAGCTCATCTAATGTTTGCAACTTGTTTTGGCTACTAAATATGCTGCATCACTGTTGGTAAGCTAACTACAGTATTTTTTTTATTTAAATAAGGCTCAGCAGACTACGATACGTTTGAAATGGGTATAGATATAAATACAATCAAACCTCTCTATAACAGACTCGTTTGTTTCAAATATTTTTGGATGTTACAACGAAGTGTTGTTATAAAGAATATGTATTCTTCCAGAGGTCAATGCATGGTCAAAAAGAAGATTAATATTGATGGAGCAAGTGTTAGTTTCAAATTTCCAATCTTGCAAGGCAGGGACCTGTTTCAGGTACCATTGAGATTGTAAATAAGGCCAAGGCTTGTGCTGCAAAAATCTGGGTGCAAAGTTAGGCATTCATCTTTTCTGGACTTCTAAGTTTCAGGAGTTACTTCATGAGGAAACTGCCATAATGACATATTGCAACAATTCTCATAATTTTGTCAGTGCGGAGTGCTTTGCTTGGAGGTGTTAGTCATTCATCTTTCTTTGAGAACCACAATAGTCAATTCTCATAACAAGAAGGAAGCAAATAATGAGAACCACAATAGTCAAATACTGACAAAACTGATAAGACAGGGAAGAATAAAATCAACAAGAACTGTTCAATCAATAACTCTGTTTCAATATGAAATACACAACAAGAATTATAACTGAAGTAGCGCCTCGTATTCACTTTTCATAATTTCAATCACTATCTTTCCATATATCACCGTAGGAGCCTTACATTTAGTTTTGAAATAATTTTCCTCGAAATAGCTACCAACATTTTAGCCCACCTTATCACACCACGTGGCTTCATGTTACATTTTGCATTTTCGTACGTTAAAGTTTCGTCATAAGCTAATCGACGTTGTCTCGAGAATGAGATTATTTTTGAGGTTATAAGTATTTATGCTATTGATAAAAGGTAGTAAGTAAGTACCGTAAAGGTTAGAGGGTAAACAAATCAAAGAAGATGAGTTTCGTTAAAGGTTGTCAATTTGGGATAAAATACGGTCCAAGCTATATTACCCCGTATTTATGGACTAGTGCCATACAATGTACCATATGACCATGATAGTAAGGTCTATAAAGTGTGTTAAAAGTGATTAGTGTTTTATGTAATTTGAGATAATTCTTAATTATGTGGATAATTGGTTAATTTGGGACGTCAACAAGCAAATTGATTTTTTATGGATAAGCTTAAAGGAGACATCATCCTCAACGTGGCAGCAAGGGGTGTTGATACCCAATATTTTTCTCATATTTTTTAAATATACATATATACTTTTAAAATAGTGCATATGCACCATCACTTGATTCATAGACATATGCAAGCAATTTTTCATAATTTTCTAATTTTAAAAGGTTTTAAATCAATTTATTCCTACATTCTATTGTATAAATACTCATTAATTGCATCACAAATTATTTTACAATAATTTTATCATCTAATTTCACCATTTATATCCATATTATGTTTTAAATACTTTTTAATTGTATTTGCATTTTAAGGCCAAAATTGCACATTTTGCAATAATAGCCTATATGTGCTTATAATTACTCTCATTATGCCAAAATAATCTTCTTTTTTTACTTTTATAGTATTAAATAACTATTTTTACGTGTTTTATGCATAATGATATTTTATTATTTATTTATCATTTTTTACAAATCATTTATTGATTAAATTGGATATTTAAATAACAGCCCATTGTTTTCGACCCCAGCCCAACTACCTAAAATACACTAGCCCAGTCCGCCCCAGCCCAAACCAAATAAACCCTAACCCAATACCCGTTTTATACCCGACCCAAACCCCTTCCTTCAATCCTGGTCGTTGATCTTTCAAGATCAACGACCTCATTCACCTCCCCCTTTTAATCTAACTCATCCCTTCCCTCTAAAGGCCGCACTCTAATTCTCTCCTCTCCCTCTCTTCTGAAACCCTAAACTCCGTAACCCCTAATATCCCTTTGATTCCAATCAGATATGGAATCAATCGGGGATCTCCTTACCTTATTGATCTTGTCTCGCTATTGGTTACTCGTTTATGGCATAACATAGTGGTTTGTCTAATATGGCAAGCTGATTTCCCTCATTCCGAACCAAATCTTGTTCGAGCCTTCCCCCTTTTTTTCATCTACGTTCATTTTTTCATCTCTTTATGGTAAAAATCTCTGAGATTTTCTCGATTCTTCATTTACCCTAAAAGTTAGGGTTCATATCTTTTCAGATCTGTCATGGCTCTTTATTTTTTTGTTGAATATTTCCTTTAATGTTTCGTATATCTATCTATGTGCATTTTACTGTGACTTCCGTTGATATTTCTGACTAATTTCACTCGCCCTAAAATTAGGGCTCAGATCTTTCAGATCTGTTAGGGTTCTTATTTGTGTTAAATATTTTTTCTTTAATGTTTTCGTATATCCGCCTATGCACATTTCATTGTGATTTTCCTTTGATTATTCCTGACTAATTTACGTACCCTAAAAAATAAGGTTTTCGATTCTTTCTTTCAATAATTCTGTCTATCTATTTTTATGACTCTTGCCGTTGATTTCTGACTTATTTTAATTACCCTAAAAATTAGGGTTTTTCGATTCTTCAAACCTGTTTGATTACTGTGTTAAAATCTCTGACTATATGTTTTACGCGTCTATGTACTGTTACTTCTGGCTTACCTTAAATAAAACTCTGAATTTCCTACCCTCAATTAATTGATTAGATGCTTTCCTTGATTGATTATTACCATGTTTATGTGCTCTAGTCTGGTGCTATTTAAACCCTCTCCCATCTCCCCTTTAGAGAGGACGAAGAACTCGAAACTACTCTCACCACAAAAACTCTATATTGTATACTATTATTCTATTCTGCTTTGATTCCAGGCCGGCCGGAAGCCAAGGCCAGAAATCTTCTTGTTGTTTGCTGTTGTTGATGATCATTGATGCATTACTTAGCTTTTTTCTGTTTCATCTGAACTAATAAGTCATTGAAACTTATCTACCATTTCAATTGTTCAATATGCGACTGTTATTAGATTCATTGCTCTATGTGTCTTAGACAAGTAAATTAGTTGATAAAACATGTTAATTATGTGCACTTAAGGCTATCTTTAAGTATGTTTAATGCTTTCCCTAAAACTAGTTCATCATGCATCCCTTAGTTTGTTGTCAAATCTTTTAACATGTTAGTCCATTATTTTTGTGCTCACCATGCAATTAGTTCTTACTGATACTTAATGTGCTTCTTGACTCATTGTTGATCAGTGAATTTCGTTTATGTGACTTATGCTGATCCGAATTCTTTGCTGCTTTTTGAAGTGTGTTAGGAATTAGTCCTTATCAGTTTATGACTTGGTCTATTTTCTCATCTGTTAGTTTCAAAGTGTTTGTCTCTATTTCTGTATGTGACTCTATCCATGAGTATGATTCTCAGTCTTGTCATGCACTTTTCTGAATCCTAATTCTTGTTGGCTGAAATCCAAAGTAATCTGTGTACTGTCCTTGGCCTTCTTGGTGTGAGCAATGCTCAGGTTCTTATGAGACCCTCGTGAACTCTGATACACCAGGATTTGGTCCATAATTTTCTTTGAATGGGTTCTAATTCTTTTTACTCTAGTGTGAGCACTGCTTGGGGTTCGTGAAGCCCTTGAGAACTCTGACACACTAGAGGACTGGGCTTGGTATGCTTGTGCTTAAACAGAAGTGAGTCAATCACTGTGGGGCTATATGAACACTGGCTTTTGGAGATGTTGTGGTTTGAAGAGCCTGGCCTATCTAGATGTTATTTTTGGGTCTGTTGTAGGCTTCCTATAGTCTATACATTTTGTAACTTATTCATTTGATTCGGGTCTGTAATAATAATTTGTAAATACAATTGGGGGTGCTAATAAAATTGGGAAATAGGTTTATTTGATGCTCTGTATAGAATGGGTAGACAACATGCCTATAGGTCTTTCTTCTATTATATGTTAGATTTTTGCTTTACGCCCATAAATTGTTTGCTAAAAACTTGTCTAAATAATTATGTTTGCCATCGCATGTTAGATAACCTGCCTATAAGGATTTCATTTGGTCCAAATAAATTCAGTGAATATACTGTCTACTTTTCTTCGCATGATTAGATACCATGCCTATAGGAAATACAATAATCAAGCTTACATCACAACATATTTGTATCTGTTTCTGTAGAAATCATGGCTATAGGTTTAAATTAATTATCACATTCGCCTAATTAACATGCATGTCTATAATGGCAGTTTTAAAAGTAGAATACACGCTCATATGGATAACCATCATTTGTGCTAATACTAAAACTGGAATCTACATAATGTCTTGCTAAATGCCACTAGAAAGCATGCATATAGGAGTAACTAAATAATTCTGAGCATTTTTGTTGTCAACTGTCGAATAAATCACATAGATAACCTGCCTATAGGTTCAAACACTTTCAATTGAAATTGATAGGCAATTACAGAATCACCTAGGAATTACTTTTCATAAAATTTCAGCATGTTTAAAATCCAGAATTACGTAGAAATTATGTCTATAGGATCCAATAGCCTTAACTGTTAAAACTGTCAATATGCCAATATGTTTGCGTGCATTTGCTGCCTTATGTGTGGAGGCTAAATTGAGCCTTTATCTGCTCTTGTATGAAAGTCCAACCTGTTTTGTATGTTGCTTAGTTTTACAATTTTGAGCAACCTAAGTTGAGTCTAGAACCCTAAAAAATAAAGGCCCCAATGCCTCCAGGACCATAGGTAAGGGATGGGTAGTGCACGCATAGGACACGAGTTAGAATTGATTAGAGCGCCTTAGGTAATATAACTTAAAGATAGTAATCGGGTAGCAGGAAATAATAGTCTGTGCCTTCTGAATAATATGAGTAACACCCCTGTCTTCGGAGAGTTACAAAGTATTATTTATGTTGCACGAGTGATCCTATAGGCAAATAAATTTAGGACCCCCCCCCCATCCCTATTAAATGATTCCTTGCTTTTCTTGTTTAGACTAATTCACATAAGTTCGGCCGGGACCCACCGTTGTGGACCTCGAGGGGTACCTAACACCTTCTCCTCAAGGTAATTTGAGCCCTTACCCGATATCTGGTGAAGCAAAATGGTATAATCTGAGTTATTTGCTATAGGTTCCCTAACGCACCTTAATCTGTTAGGTGGCGACTCTCCAACAACCAATTCCTTTTCCCATCTCTCAAAAGGAGTTCTCAAATGTCGAAACCCGATTTCGCGAGAAAAAGGGGGCACGACAAGGGGCATAAGTAACAATGATTCTTTGGTGTATATAATTAGGTGGCATAATTAGGGGATTTTTGGGAAAAATAATCCATAAAAGCGGGGCCCACAAATCACAAAGATAAGAGGATTTCCTACATCATTTAAGAGGGATGTGCATGTTTACTAAGTAACGGATGGAGCCTTCAAAATAAATTCATATGAAACTTCATAATACGATAGCAGCGTGATATTTGCGATTCTAAGGGAGTATGGCGCAATCTTTCTCAAGAATATCATACGAATTTTTCCCTATTTCGATCTCGTCGTTACGTGTTTCGTCGTGATTGACGTGTGTTAGAAGGATTTTCAAGAGTATCGATTCAGGTATGTTAAGGCTATCACTTCTTTCTTTTTGGCATGATCCCTACAATACAAATGAAACGAGCAAACACACAACTTTCATAAATGTCTCTATTCGTAGAAGCACTAGGGGTGCCTATGTTCTTGATTTCCCATGTGTCTTATTATATCTTCTGTTCAGGGGTCTCAGAAAATACATAGTTAATAAAGTTTATCCGAAGGCATATTGATCTTATGACATTCCGAAAAATCTTATTAACTTGCTTCCCACACATTTCATTCATTTATACATGTACATTGACCCATGACCAGATGGTGTTATATACGCGTATATTATATGTATATGGGATATGGGAAAATGTTACAACGTTATATACGCACCACCACATGATCAGTTGGTATACGTTGATGATTTCTCCCATAGAGGCCGAGATGATATGATGGGATGCCCTCAGAGGCTTGATGATGTTATGTACACATATACCTATGCATGATACGACCTTTTATATGCACATACATGACTTTATAAATATTTCAAGATTCATAAAGTTATTTCGACTTACAGGTGGATTCCTTTACTCCATGTTTCTTTTATGTCTTTTATGTACTAATTTGCATGCCTTATATACTCGGTACATTATTCGTACTAAAGCCCCTATTTTCTGGGGCCTGCGTTTCATGCCTACAGGTGCAGGTAGACAGGCTGACGATCCCCCTTTTTAGGATCCTTGATCAGTGAATGTTTATGTGCTCCACTTGATCCGGAGTTGTTATTAGTTTTGGTATGCTATTTTTGTGTGTAAATATGGGTACGATGGGGCCCAATATCGTCCTTTATATAGTCGTACACTTTATTAGAGGTCTCTAGATAGTCATGTATAATTGGATAGTATGTGGCCTTGTCGGCTTCTAGTTTTGGTTATATAGTTGTCTATAGCATCCTTGTCAGCTCGCCCTACCGTATTCCGCATGTATATGCATATATGTCTTTTGGACATGTTTTCCTCACGTATGTTATTCACGTGATTCATCAGCTTAATGACATATGTTATTCATGACCTACCCTTAATTCATGTTTATATCTTAGACGCATGCTTAGGGGTGTTCGATAGGTAGGAATCGGGCACTCGTCATGGACCATCGTGTTGGGTCGTGACAAAAGTGGTGTCAGAGCAGTTCTGTCCTAGGTTTCTCTATAGACCATGTCTAGTAGAGTCTTGTTTATGAATGTGTTGTGCACCACATTTATAAACAGGGGGCTACAAGACATATATGATGTTATCCTCCCTTCTTATCTTAGATCGTGCGATATAAGAACTCATTTTCCTAACGATGTGTTATGTTTTTAGCGATGCATAAGAAGGTTACAGCTGTCCAGAAGGGCAAGTTCGTAGGTGATGAGACCACTAGTCGAGCACCACGAGTTACCAGGGATCGGGGAGAGTCTCATAGTGAGATTCCATATCTGACTTTACATACCCTTCCCTATCTAGAGGAGCTCTGAAAGGCACCAGCTCTAGCGCCTGCCCCTGTACATCCAGCTCCTCAGACAGATGCACCAGGTCAGGAGATGAGAGATGATATTCAACTATTAACTCGAATAGTATCTGCACAGGCTCGGCGTCATGAGGTAGGTATTGGTCACAGATAGGTCCATTAGTGCGAGGGTTTGTGATTTCATTAATTTGGACCCTCCAGTATTCATTGGAGCAGATACAAATGAGGACCCTCAGGTATTTATCGATAGGATGTAGAGGAATTTGAGGGTAATGAAGGCCATTGTGACTGCATTAGTTGAGCTAGCTTCCTATAGACTTCAAAATGTTGCAATTAATTGGTACGAGTATTGGTAGTTGTCCAGAGGTTAGGATGCCCCTCCAACGGTATGTCAGGAGTTTACAGAGGCTTTTCTTTGTCATTATCTGCCACCAGAGCTTAGACAGGACATAGTTGATAGTTTCTTGACCCTTCGGCAGGGTAACATGAGTGTTCGGGAGTACAGTCTTCAGTTTGATTCGTCGGCGAGATATGTTCCCACTATTGTATCTAATATGGAGGATCGGGTTCACCGGTTCGTGATGGGTTTGGATCCGCACCTGCTTAACGACTGTATGCCAGTCTCACTTCAGCTATGCATGGATATTTCTCATATTCAGGTGTACGCTTAGTGGGTATACGAGCATAAGCAGAAGCAGAAGGCCGATCGTGATCATGATAGGGGCCAGCGTAAGAGAGCGAGATTTTCGGGTCCTTCTCATGAGTTTCGAGGTGTTCAGAGACAACGAGGTGGTCAGAGACAATAATACTCGAGGTATCCATCCCATCCATAGCGCACCACCTCAGTTTGATGGTAAGAGATTTGATCGTTCCACATATTCAGGGCCTAGTCAGAATTCCAAGGCCTCAAGTTCTCAGTATAAGGGCGAGTCAAGTCAAATGCAGCCGCCCATTCCACGATGTGCTCAGTATGGTAAGCAGCATGCTGGGAAGTGCCTTGTGGGGTTGGATGTTTTTTATACTTATGTTTATCCAGGCCACATTATGAGAAATTGTCTGATGAGAGGTGGTGCAAGCATAGTTCAGCCAGCGGGATTTTGTAGCTGGTTCATCATCATCAGTACGCCTCCCTGGGCAAGGTTAACAAGCACTAATCGATCGTGGTAGAGGAGAGTTGGAGCATCTAGCTCGAGCGGTCCTCAGAACCGTATTTATGCATTAGCATGTCGACATGATCAGGAGTCGTCACTTGATGTTGTTACAGGTATATTATCGGTCTCCTCATATAATGTATATGACTTGATTGACCCGGTTCCACCTTATCATATGTTACTCCGTTAGTCGCTAGTAAGTTTGGAATAAAACCTGAGTTGGTTAAATCTTTTGAGGTATCCACACCTGTTGGGGATCCAATGATAGCTAGACGGGTATATAGAGATTGTATAGTAGTAATTCATAGTCGATCTAGAGTAGAAGACCTAATTGAGTTAGATATGGTAGAATTTGATGTTATAATGGGTATGGATCGGTTGGCTTCTTGTTATGCCAACGTTGATTGCAGATCAGGGATGGTTTGATTCCAATTTCCAGGGGAGCCTGTTTTCGAGTGGAAAGGTAATACGTCATCGCCGAGAGGTAGTTTTATTTCCTATCTCAAGGAAAGGAAGATGATCAAGAAGGGATATATTTATCACTTAGTTCGGGTTCATGATGTGAAAGTAGAGTCACCAACCATTCAATCTATTCATGTGGTTAATGAGTTTCCCGATGAGCTTCTGGGCCTTCCGCCAGAGCGAGAAATTGAGTTTTCTATTGACATATTACCAAATACACAGCCAATATCTATTTCTTCCTTTAGAATGGCACCTGCAGAGCTGAGAGAGTTGAAGGAACAACTAAGGGAATTTCTTGAAAAAGGTTTTATTAGACCTAGTACATCCCGTGGGGAGCACCTATGTTATTTGTGAGGAAGAAAGATGGTTCCTTGCAGATGTGTATTGGTTATAGACAGTTGAATAAGGTGACAATCAAGAAGAAGTATCCGCTCCCGAGGATTAATGATTTATTTGATCAGTTGCAAGGTGCAAAGTGTTTTTCGAAGATAGACTTGAGGTATGGGTACCATCAGGTAAGGGTTAAGGGGAAGGATATTCCAAAGACATCATTCAGGACCAGATATGGGCACTTTGAGTTTCGTGTTATGTCATTTGGTTTGACCAATGCCCCAGGAGTATTCATGGATTTGATGAACCGTGTGTTCAATCTCTTTCTAGATCTGTTCGTGATTGTATTTATCGATGGTATATTGGTTTATTACTGTTTAGATACTGAGCATGCAGATCATTTGCGTACTGTTCTCAAAGTTCTACAAAAAGGGAAGTTGTATGCAAAATTCTCTAAATGTGAATTCTGGTTGAATTATGTAGCTTTCCTTGGGCATATTATTTCGGGTGAAGGTATCCGGGTTGATACAAAAAATATTGAGGTAGTAAATAGTTGTCCTAGACCCACAACACCGACGGAGGTTCGTAGCTTTCTCGGTTTGGCAGGTTATTACAGGAGATTTGTAGATGGATTTTCTTCTCTTTCAGCACCATTGACAAAGTTGAATCAGAAGGGAGCTAAGTTTCAGTGGCCTGATGCTTGCGAACGGAGTTTTCATGAATTGAAGGACAAATTAACTTCAGCATCGGTTCTAACCCTCTTAGAGGGAACCGATGGTTATGCTATCTATTGTGACGCTTCGGGCGTTGGATTGGGTTGTGTATTGATGCATCATGGTAAGGTTGTAGCTTATACTTCTAGAAAACTGATAAAGCACGAGAAGAATTACCCGACCCACGATTTAGAGTTATCTGCGGTGACTAAAAATGTGGAGGCACTACTTGTATGGCATTCATGTTGATATCTATATAGATCATAAGAGACTTCAGCATATCTTCAAGCAAAAGGAACTGGATTTATGCCAAAGGATATGGTTGGAGCTATTGAAAGACTATGACGTTGATATTTTATACCATCCAGGGAAGGCGAGTGTAGTAGTCGATGCCCTAAGCCTAGATCTATGGGTAGCATGTCATATTTACAACGAGAGAAGAGTGGGATAGCCCATGAAATTCATCATCTAGCTAGTCTTGGAATTCGATTACTAAACTTGGGTGATACTGGAATTACTATTCAGGATGGCAACATCCTCTTTAGTAACTGAAGTGAAGGAATGGCAGTACAAGGATCTGGTGTTAGCTCATTATAGGGATACAACCCCTCATAAGGAGAAGATACTATTTGAGATTATATAAGACGGGATCCTCAGGTATCGAGGACGATTATATGTCCTTAATGTTGCAGGGTTGCATCGGCAGGTTATGGGAGAAACTCACTATTCTCGTTATTCTATCCATCCAGGAGCAACAAATATGTATCATGATATCAGGGAAATATATTGGTGGGACGGAATGAAAAATGATATAGCAGAGTTTGTTGCTCAGTGCCCTCACTATCAGCAGGTTAAGATTGAGCATCAAAAACCCGGTGGATTATTGCAGGCTATGGAGATTCCGACTTGGAAGTGGGAAGTAATTAATATGGATTTCATCATAGGCTTACCTCGTACTGTAAAGACCCGTAAAAATTTCTATGTCTAAAATAATGTCTAGATAGGTCCCTGTGCTATTATAACAGTAGAAATGCTAAAAATGGTCCTATTTTGAGTAAAAGGTATCCCAAAACTTGAAAGATTAAATTTTCCAAAAATTGCGCATTATGCGCAGCACTATGCGATGGCATAACAGGTATGCGGACCGCATAGTGGTCGCATACCTGGACAATCTACTGTCCAAAGGGAGGACAACTATGCGACGTACTATGCGATCACATAACAGGTATGCTGACCGCATAGTGGTCGCATACCTGAATAGTCTGCTGTCCAAATTGAGGACAACTATGCGGCCTGGAATGCGATCGCATTTTAAGTATGCGGACCACATAGTTGTTGCATTATTGCCCCATGGTTTTTGCGAGGGAGGTTATGCGACGCACTATGTGATCGCATAACAGGTATGCAGAACGCATATTGGTCGGATACCTGGGCAGTGGTTCCCATTTTGGCCCAATTGAAGGCCAATTTTTTGTGGCCAGGAATGCGGACCGCATAGCAGGAATGCGATCGCATTCCTGTGTCGGGGTTCCTATTTTCTAAATTTGAAACCCGACCCCCTATTTTATAAAACACCCCTTCCCTTCATTTTTAACAAATTTCTGACCAAAAATAGAGAGAAAAGAAGAGAGTTCTTGAGAGAGAAGGTTTCAGCATCATCCAATTTGGTCTTCCAAAATCACTCAAGCCCGGA
The DNA here is from genome assembly GCA_005239505.1 of Nicotiana paniculata. Lineage (NCBI taxonomy): Eukaryota > Viridiplantae > Streptophyta > Magnoliopsida > Solanales > Solanaceae > Nicotiana > Nicotiana paniculata. The sequence continues at coordinate 82,503 of ML337964.1, read as the reverse complement.
AATTATCAAGTTATTGTCATTTTCTTCACTCAATGAGGTAAGTCTTCACCCTAATTCCCCAATTTCCCAGATTTTGTGTAATAATAAAACACACATAGGTTGGGTCTTGAAAATAAAAAGTGAAATAGGCCATGCATGTGGGACTAAGTTGTAGTATGTGATATTAAAGAACCAATTTGGGTACTTCATGTTAAAATTTGGGTGAGGGGAGAAGAAATTTCCATTTTTAAACCTTGTAGTCTACTTCACATCTTAGGTGTTTGATGGAATTCCTAAGAGAGTCACTCCATGGGTAATCTTCCTAATTATTAATTTCCGCTATCTCGTTATAGATTGTTATTGCTAGAGGTGTTGGTGTATGGTATAACTTAAGTAAAAGCTCTTTGAGGTATGTATGTCTAACTTTGATCTTCGTATAGTCACCTTGTTGGTGTCCAAACATTCGGTATGAGTTTCTTGCTGAGTATATGTGAATTGATTGCCCGATTTTGTTGAGGTGTGAGATTGCATTCTCTGATTTGTCCTAGTCGATTATCGTGATAATTGAGATTGTGAAAGGTGACTTCTATGTGATTACTTTAACATGTGCAAGATTCGTTAAATGCTTGAGTATGTTGGTATGAAAGAATGATGACAAATCCAAATGTGTAAAGGTATCTAAGTGATAAGGGCTATGTAACAAGTGATGAAGGGAAATTGTGAATTGATCTAATTGAACTAAATGACCATGGAAATATCGTATATGACTCATTGTCGGCAAGGTTTATTGTGGCTTAACTTCATATGGATTGTTGGTTGTAATGAATTTATATTCTTGTTGATGAATACCTTTGTGGTAGAATTAATGGATGATAAAGACTATTGTGAACACATGATTGTTTGGGTGTTATGAAATTGTACTCTTGATGATATGAAGCCCTGTGATTCAATTTTGGGCTGTTATTGTTTGCTATGAAATGTGATGGTCTGGTGGGATCGGGTTGCACGCCGCAACACGAAGTAATAAGGGTGGAGAGGTAACAAGGATGGAGTGTAATATTGTACTGTGGGATCGGGTTGCACGCCGCAACACGAAGTAATAAGGGTGGAGAGGTGACAAGGGTTGAGTGTAAAATGTAAGGTGGGATCGGGTTGCACGCCGCAACATGAAGTAATAAGGGTGGAGAGGTAACAAGGGTGGAGTGTAAAATGTAAGGTGGGATCGGGTTGCACGCCGCAACATGAAGTAATAAGGGTGGAGAGGTAACAAGGGTGGAGTGTAAAATGTAAGGTGGGATCGGGTTGCACGCAACAACAAGAAATGTAAGGTGGGACCGGATTGCACGCCGCAACAAAATGTGATAAAGCTGAAATGTGATTGTGTTGAAATTAGAATATGTAAGGCTCTCAATTGTACTTGTTGCTATATCACTGTGCACTATGCGTTGGTTCCTTTAACTGCTTTCTATCTATGCATTTTTTGATTTTACTTTGAGTAATGTTTTCCCATACATGCTAGTACTATTCCACAGTACTAACGTCCCTTTTGCCGGGGGCGCTACTTCTTTTATATGGATGTAGGTGGGTCCACAGCAGGTTGCTCAGTTCGCCGTTAGTGGTGCCTCCTCCTCATCTTTTAGCAAGTACTGGTGAGCCCCACTTCCTCCCGGGCTGTGTGTAATTCATGCCATTTCTTTTGAGTCTATTATGTATTGTAAGGTATAGCTGGGGCCTTGTTGCCGGCAAAGTATTGTATAAATTCCTAGTATTCGTAGAGGCTCCGTAGACATGATGTGGGTGTATATATGTATTTAGGGTAGTAACTGTACGTATCCAGAATCGTGGTCCGTGTTGGAGAGTTATGTATGTATTGTGTATGCTTTGGGAATCAAATTGTTAAAATTCTAAAAAGAGAAATGAACTTAAGTTTGTAAATCCACGCTTGAATCCTATGTTGTTATTTCATATGGAATATGGTGCATTGTATATACGGGGGGAATCGCGTTGGGTAGGAAAGGCAATCCAGGTCCGCTTGACCAGGTTCACCTGGTTAGGTGCCGGTCTCGTCTCTCGGTTTTGGGGCGTGAAGAACTTGGTATCAGAGCCTAAGGTTTTAAAAGTGTCCTAGGATGTCTCGGAGCCGTGTCTAGTAGAGCCCTTTTTATCGGTGTGTTGTCGACCACATCTATAATTAGGGGGCTGCATGGACATTTAGGGAAGTACCCTTTTATTGCTATTCTATATCATGCGATGTGTTGAAAGGTGAGGTTGTCTATCCCTAACTCGTGCATTGTTCTGATTTTCAGTAAATGGCACCCAAGAAGAAAGCTCGACTCGGCCTAGAGGCCAATGCCACCCCAGGAGTGGCCGTGAATCGTTTATCTGATGGTGCGGGTGAGAATGATTCCCCGACCTGAATCTGCCTGACTCTTCCATCCCAGGCCAGTATATTTCTATTCCTGCTCCAGCGGAGGGTGCTATAGTCCCTCTCATTGATGCTCCTCATCCTTCTTCACTCCCAACTTCTGGTCCCAATATTTCTGAGGGGACCTCAGGGGAGCTATTTAGATGTTAACCCAGTTAGTTGCCTCCCAGGCCCAAAGATCGCATGCTTCCCCTGCACCCTCTAGCGAGCAAGGGGATTCTTCAGGTTCCAGGGTCAACCAGTTTCTGCGGTTAGCCCCTCCAGAGTTCACAGGCACCGACCCAGGGGCTGATCTTTAGGAGTTCATTGATGAGATGTGCAAGATCCTTCGAGTTATGAGGGCTACAGAAACCGAGGGGGTTGAGTTGGCTTCCTATAAGTTAAAGGGAGCAGTGTATTCGTGATTTTAGATGTGGGAGAGTTCCGGTGGGGAGGGAAGCCCTCCGGCAAAGTGGGATGAGTTTGTTGATGCCTTCATGGATCATTTCTTGCCTGCCGAGACTATGGAAACTCGTGCTGCGGAGTTCGAGGTCCTTAAGCAGGGCAATATGAGTGTGTGGGAGCATCATATGAAGTTTGTGCGCTTGTCCAAATATGCTGTTCACATGATGCCAACTATGGATTCTAGAGTTCGTCGGTTTGTTCAGGGCCTTGGTCCCTTGGTTATTAATGAAGCTGCTACAGCTGCCTTGCATTCGAATATGAATTATGGGAAAATAGTGGGATTCGCCCAGGCTATAGAGGCTCGGAAATTGAAAATAAGGATGGAGAGAGAGAGAGAGAGCAGTAGTAGGGCCCGGTCAGCGGGCAACCCTGGCAGCTCAGTTGGAGGTGTGAGATCAGCCCTTGGATGAGGATCATCAGGGCCATCTTAGTCATATGCTCAGTCCTCAGCCAGTGCACCACCATCAGGGTACAGTTATCAGGAGGGAGGTCATTTTAGACCCCGTCCAGATAGCAGGAGGTTTCATCAGCCGGGTTGTTCCGGTGGGAGGTTCCAGCAGCAGCGGAGGGTCCCATGCCCTAAGTGTGGGAGACTGAGCCTTGTTACTTGGATATTCCAGTATGCTATAGATGTGGGGAGAGAGGCCATATCCAGCGAGACTGTCGTGCACCCAGTCAGGGCGCGGGTAAGGGTACTGCTCAGCCATCCAGCTCTTCATCCGCTACATCTTCGGCACGCCCTCCAGCTCCAGCATGGCACGGTACAGTTAGGGGTGGAGCACAAGGTCGAGGGGGACCCAGTCGGTTCTATGCTTTGAGTGATCGTAGCATGCGGAGGCTTCCCCAGATGTGGTCACAGGTATTCTAATTATTCAGTCACATGATGTTTATGCTCTTATTGATCCTGGGTCTTCTTTGTCATATGTTACTCCATTTATTGCTTCAATTTTTGGGATAGAACCCGAACAGCTTCACGAGTCATTCTCTGTTTCGAATTCGGTTGGTGATTCTATTACGGCCGTGCGAGTCTATAGGAATTGTGTTGTCACGGTGCATGTTCGGGATACCACGACCGATATTATTGAGTTAGAAATGGTAGATTATGATGTAATTATGGGGATGGATTGGCTCTATTCGTTCTTTGCTAAACTCAACTGCCGAACTAGAATTATGAGGCTTAAGTTTCCTAATGAATCAGTTATCGAGTGGGAGGGGAATAATGTTGCGGCAAAAGGTAGATTCATTTCCTACCTTAAGGCCTCAAAGATGATCAGGAAAGGGTGCATCTATCATTTGGTTCGGGTTGTGGACACCACCTTAGAGGTGCCTGCCCCCGAGTCCGTGCCGGTTGTGAACGAGTTTCTTGAAGTGTTTCCGGACGAACTTCCTTGGATTCCACCAGATAGAGAGATTGATTTCAGTATTGATGTGTTATACGCAGCCAATATCATTCCACCTTACAGGATGGCGCTATCAGAATTAAGGGAATTGAAAGAACAATTGAAAGATCTATTAGAGAAAGGTTTCATTCGGCCAAGTGTGTCACCTTGGGGCGCACCAGTTCTTTCTGTCAGAAAGAAAGACGGATCGCTTCAGATGTGTATTGATTATTGGCTGCTCAACAAGGTCACCATCAAGAATAAGTATCCATTGCCTCAGATAGATGATTTGTTCGACCAGTTGCAAGGTGCTAATTTCGTCTCAAAGATTGATTTGCGGTCCGGGTATCATCAGTTAAAAATCAGGGAGCAGGATATTCCTAAGACTTCCTTCAAGACTCGATATGGCACTTTGAATTTCTGGTAATGTCTTATGGGCTAACCAACGCCCCAGCAGCTTTTATGGACCTTATGAATCGGGTTTTCAAACCGTTTCTCGACTCCTTTGTGATTGTTTCATTGACGATATTCTTGTTTATTCGCGGAGTCAGGAAGATCATGCTAGTCACCTCAGGGCAGTTCTGCAGACTCTTCATCAGCACCAATTGTATGCAAAGTTTTCAAAATATGAGTTTTGGATAGAATCAGTCACCTTTTTAGGCCATGTTGTTTCCAGGGAAGGGATTCGAGTTGATCCCCAAAAGATTGTAATGGTAAAGGATTGGCCTAGGCCAACGACCCCGATAGAGATTCGTAGTTTCTTGGGTCTATCTAGGTATTATCGGAGGTTCGTGGAGGGATTCTCTACTCTCGCCTCCCTATTGACCAAGATGATGCAGAAAGTAGTTAAGTTTTAGTTGTTCGATGCATGTGAAAAGAGTTTTTAGGAATTAAAGTCGAGATTGACTTCGGCACCAGTGTTGACCTTGCTAGAAGGTTCAGAGTGATTTGTGGTTTATTGTGATGCTTCAAGGGTTGGTTTGGGATGTGTGTTGATGCAATGTGGTAAAGTCATAGCGTATGCTTCAAGGCAGCTCAAGAATCACGAGAAGAATTATCCGACACATGATTTGGAGCTCGCGGCGGTTGTGTTTGAATTAAAAATCTGGCGGCATTATTTTTATGGGGTCCATGTGGACGTGTTCACAGACCACAAGAGTCTTCAGTATTTATTCAAGCAGAAAAAGTTGAACTTAAGGCAGCGGAGGTGGTTAGAATTTCTCAAAGACTATGATATGAATATTTTGTACCACGCAGGGAAGGCGAATGTGGTAGCCGATGCTCTTAGTCGGAAATCCATGGGTAGCTTGGCACATTTGGAAGCCGGACAGAGGATTTTGGCTTGAGAAGTTCATCAGTTGGCTAGTCTGGGGGTCTGTCTTTTGACCTCAGACGGGGATGTCGTGGTGCATAATGGAGCAGAATCTTCGCTTGTAGCTGACGTCAAGGGAAAGCAATTCAGGGATCCGGCTTTGGGACAATTAAGGGAAGAAATTTTGAATCACAAGACTTCAGCATTCTCACTCGGCAATGATGACGGTGTCCTGCGGTGTCAAGAGAGGCTATGTGTTCCAGATGTGGATGATCTCCGGGAAAGGGTGATGGTAGAGGCTCATAATTCCAGGTATTCCGTCCACCCAGGTTCTATGAAAATGTATCACAATATCAAGGGAATTTATTGGTGAAATGGTATGAAGAGGGGTGTAACGGACTTTGTGGCTAAGTGTTCAAATTGTCAACAAGTGAAGGCCGAGCATTAGAGTCCTGGTGGATTGATGCAGCTTATGGAAATACCGATATGGAAATGGGAGATGATTAATATGGATTTTGTGGTGGGGTTACCTCACACTCCACGTAGGTTCGACTCGATTTGGGTGATAGTGGATCGACTCACGAAGTCGGTGCATTTCTTGCCAGTTAAGTCCACCAATACTGCAGAACAGTACGCTCAGTTGTATATCAAAGAAATAGTCAGGCTCCATGGTACTCCAATATCTATTATCTCGTATCGAGGGGCCCAATTCATAGCTAACTTTTGGAAGAAATTTCAGCAAGGTTTGGGTACTCAGGTAAATCTCAGCACAACATTCCATCCACAAACTGATGGGCAGGCAGAGCGTACTATTCAGACACTTGAAGATATGTTGCGGGCTTGTGTATTAGATTTCAAGGGAAGCTGGGATGATCACTTGCTACTTATAGAATTTGCTTATAATAACAGTTTCCATGCTAGTATTCAGATGGCCTCATTTGAGGCATTGTACGGAATGATATGTAGATCTCCAATCGGATGGTTTGAGGTTGGTGAGGCAGAATTGTTAGGACCGGACCTTGTGCACCAAGCCATGGAAAAGGTATGAGTCATTCAGGAGAGGATGAAAACTGCTCAGAGTCGTCAGAACCTATGCGGATGTTCGTCATAGAGAATTGGAATTCCAAGTAGATTACTGGGTATTCTTGAAGGTGTCTCCCATGAAGGGAGTAATGCGGTTTGGGAAGAAAGGGAAACTGAGCCCAAGGTATGTCGGGCCATATAGGATTGCTCAAAGGATAGGACAAGTGGCTTATAGGCTAGAATTGCCCCTGAGATGTTATTAATGCTCCCGGTGTTCCATGTGTCCATGTTGAAGAAAGTGGTTGGAGATCCATCAGCCATCGTGCTAGTTGAGACTGTTGAGGTTAATGAAGAATTATCGTATGAAGAGGTTCCGATTTCTATTCTTGATAGACAAGTCCGTACAATGAGGAACAAAGAAATTGCTTCAGTTAAAGTGTTGTGGCGAAGTCAGCACGTTGAGGAAGCCACGTGGGAAGCGGAAAATGAAATGAAATGAAATAAAAATATCCCCATTTGTTTGAATAAGTCTAGTAGTGATCGTGCGAACTGTCATCTCTAAGAAAATTATATGTCATGTTCAGTTTTGTGCAAAAACACCCAATTTTCCCCTAATTGCTCTACTATTGTAACTTCTCAAGTTGTGCCATAATTGTGTATGTTATGATTATCTGAGTAATGTGCAACCCCTTGGAGTAAATGAAATTATGTGAAACTCATGTGATGGTTAGATGATTAATTGAAGTGTAGATTTAGTAATGGTTAATCGAAGAGTAGATTGGTAATGATTAATTGAAAGCATATGGCATGTTGAAGTAATTGAATTATATAGGACTTGTCGAGGTGACCAAATTATGTGCAAGGCCATGAAATAACTAGTTGTGTGTGGAATTGTTTAAGAAACATGTGTTTCGGGGCCTCTATGGCAGGTAGATAGGCCTAATTACAGAGGATCTGGCGAAATTTTTAGAATATATCGGAGTTAGAAAAAAAAGTTGAGGGTTTGCATATTGTGTTTTCAAAACCAAATGATTTCCCGATCCTCATTCGAGGACGAATGATTTTAAGTGGGGGAGGATGTAAAGACCCGTAAAAATTTCTATGTCTAAAATAATGCCCGGATAGGTCCCTGTGCTGTTATAACTGTAGAAATTCTTAAAACGGTCCTATTTTGAGTAAAAAGTATCCCAGAACTTGAAAGATTAAATTTTCCAAAAATTGCGCGTTATGAGACGCACTATGCGACCGTATAACAGGTATGCGGACCACATAGTGGTCGCATACCTGGACAACCTACTGTCCAAAGGGATGACAACTATGCGATCGCATAACTAGTATGTAGACCGCATAGTGGTCGCATACCTGAACATTCTACTGTCTAATTGAGGATAACTATGCGGCCCGGAATGTGATCGCTTTTTGGGTATGCGGACCGCATAGTTGCCGCATTCTTGCCCCATGGTTTTTGCGAGGGAGGTTATGCGACGCACTGTGCAATCGCATAACATGTATGTGGACTGCATAGTGGTCGCATACCAGGGCAGTGTGGTTCCCATTTTGGCCCAGTTGAAGGCCAATTATGCGGCCAGGAATGCGGACCACATATCGCATTCATGTGTCGGTGTCCCTATTTTCTAAATTTTAAACCCGACCCCCTGTTTTATAAAACACCCCTTCCCATTATTTTAAACAAATTTCTGACCAAAAATAGAGAGAAAATAAGAGAGTTCTTAAGAGAGAAGGTTTCAACGTCATCCAATTTGGTCTTCTAAAGTCACTCAAGCCTGGAAATTATCAAGTTATTATCATCTTCTTCACTCAAAGAGGTAAGTCTTCACCCTAATTCCCCAATTCCCTAGATTTTGTGTAAGAATAAAACACACATAGGTTGGGTCTTTAAAATTAAAAGTGAAATAGGCCATGCATGTGCGACTACGTTGTAGTATGTGATATTAAAGAACCAATTTGGGTAATTCATGTTAAGATTTGGGTGAGGGAAGAAGAAATTTTCATTTTTAAACCTTGTAGTCTACTTCACATGTTAGGTGTTTGATGGAATTCCTAAGAGAGTTAATCCATGTGTAATCTTCCTAATTATTAATCTTCCGCTATCTCGTTATAGATTGTTATTGCTAGAGGTGTTGGTGTATGGTATAAATTAAGGAAAATCTCTTTGAGGTATGTATGGCTAACTTTAATCTTCGTAGAGTCACCTTGTTGGTGTCCAAACATTCGGTATGAGTTTCTTGCTGAGTATATGTGAATTGATTGCCCGGTTTCTTTGAGATGTGAGATTGCATTCTCTAATTTGTCCTAGTCGATTACCGTGATAATTGAGATTGTGAAAGGTGACTTCTATGTCATTACTTTAACATGTGCAAGATTCGTTAAATGCTTGAGTATGTTGGTATGAAAGAATGATGGCAAACCCAAATGTGTAAATGTATCTAAGTGATAAAGGCTATGTAACAAGTGATGAAGGGAAATTGTGAATTGATCTAATTGAACTAAATGACCATGGAAACATCGTATATGACTCATTGTCGGCAAGGTTTATTGTGGCTTAACTTCATATGGATTGTTGGTTGTAATGAATTTATATTCTTGTTGATGAATACCTTTGTGGTAGAATTAATGGATGATAAAGACTATTGTGAACACATGATTGTTTGGGTGTTATGAAATTGTACTCTTGATGATATGAAGCCCTGTGATTTAATTGTGGGCTGTTATTGTTTTTTATGAAATGTGATGGTCTGGTGGGATCGGATTGCACGCCGTAACATGAAGTAATAAGGGTGGAGAGGTAACAAGGGTGGAGTCTAATATTGTACGGTGGCATCGGGTTGCACGCCGCAACACGAAGTAATAAGGGTGGAGAGGTGACAAGGGTGGAGTGTAAATTGTAAGGTGGGATCGGGTTGCACGCTGCAACACGAAGTAATAAGGGTGGAGAGGTAACAAGGGGAGTGTAAAATGTAAGGTGGGATCGGGTTTCACGCCGCAACAAGAAATGTAAGGTGGGATCGGGTTGCACGCCGCAACAGAATGTGATAAAGCTGAAATATGATTGTGTTGAAATTAGAATTTGTAGGTCTCTCAATTGTACTTGTTGCTATATCACTGTGCACTATGTGTTGGTTCCTTTAACTGCTTTCTATATGTGCATTTCTTGATTTTACTTTGAGTAAAATTTGCCCATATATGCTAGTACTATCTACTAACGTCTCTTTTGCCGGGGGCGTTACATCTTTTATATGGATGTAGGTGGGTCCATAGCAGGTAGCTCAGTTCGCTGTTAGTGGTGCCTCTTCCTCATCTTTCAGCAAGTACTGGTGAGCCTCACTTCCTCCCGGGGCCTTGTGTAATTCATGCTATCTCTTTTGAGTCTATTATGTATTGTAAGGTATAGCCGGGGCCTTGTTGCCGACAAAGTATCGTATAAATTCCTAGTATACGTAGAGGCTTCGTAGACATGATGTGGGTATATATATGTATTTTGGGTAGTAACTGTACGTATCCGGATTCGTGGTCCGTATTGGAGAATTATGTATGTATTGTGTATCTTTGGGAATCAAATTGTTAAAATACTAAAAAGAGAAATGAACTTAAGTTTGTAAATCCATGCTTGAATCCTAAGTTTTTATTTCATATGGAATACGATGCATTGTATATACGGGGGGAAACGCGTTGGGTAGGAAAGGCAATCCAGGTCCGGTTGACCAGATTCACCCGGTTAGGTGCCGGTCTCGTCCCTCGGTTTTGGGACGTGACACGTACCCAACATAAGTACGATTCTATATGGGTGATTGTTGATAAACTTACAAAACCAAGCCATTTTCTGCCCGTTAGGGCTACATATTCTGCAGAAGATTATGCAAGGCTTTATATTAAGAAGATAGTACAACTTCATGGTGTCCCTATATCTATTATCTCGGATAGAGGTGCTGAGTGTACAGCTAATTTCTAGAGGTCCTTCAAAAAAAGATTGGGGACTCAGGTAAGTCTTAGTACAATATTTCATCCCCAAACACACGAACATGCTTAGTGTACTATTCAGACACTGGAGGATATGTTACGAGCTTGCATGATAAACTTCAAGAGTAGCTGGGATGATCATATACCGCTTATTAAGTTCGCGTATAATGAAATCTATCATTCTAGTATTCAGATGGCTCCATAAGAAGCTCTTAACATATGGAAGTGTAGGTCGCCTATAGGATGGTTCGATGTTGGGGAAACTAAGTTAGTAGGACCAGAGTTTGTACAACAAGAAATCGAGAAGATTAAGCTTATACAGGAAAGGCTATTAGCAACTCAAACCCGTCAAAAGTCTTATGCGGATAACCGACGATGAGACTTGGAGTTTCAGGTTGACAACTGGGTATTCCTAAAGGTATCATCGATGAAAGGCGTTATGAGGTTTGGTAAGAAAGGAAAACTTAGTCCTCGGTGCATTGGACCATATAAAATCATACGCAAGGTAGGCCAGGTAGCATATGAGTTAGACTTGCCTTCTGATTTGGAGTCAGTACATCCAGTCTTTCATGTGTCTATGCTCTGTAAATGTATTAGAGAGCCTTTTAGGGTCGTGTCAGTTGATGATGTTTAGGTCATAGAGCAGCTATCATATGAGGAAACTCCCATTTCTATACTAGATAGACAAGTTCGGAGATTGAGGACTAAAGACGTAGCTTCAGTGAAAGTACTTTGGAGAAACAATAATGTGGAAGAAATGACTCGGGAAGCCAAAAAAGACATGAAGTCTAGGTATCCTTACTTGTTTCCTCTTCCAGAGGAGGATTCGACTAAGACATCACCGCCTTAAGGTGCATGTATGGATTCTTGTGTTAATTATTGTCATTAATCGTGTGAGGCTATTATCATTATTGATGATTGTGGCAATATGTGGCATTGAATTGTTGAGTTCTCTACATGAAGGGTTAGTAGTAGTATTTTACAAAGGCGACTCTACCTAAATTTATATAGATTTTGAGGAGTTCAACATTCGAGGATGAAAGTTTCTAAGGGGCACAGGATGTTACATTTCGCTTTTTCATACTTTAAAGTTTCGTCGTAAGTTAATCGACGTAGGCTCGAGAATGAGATTATTTTTGAGGTTATTAGTATTTAGACCATTTATAACAGGTAGTAAGTAAGTACCATAAAGGTTAAAGGGTAAACAAATCAAATAAAATGAGCTTCGTTGAAGGTTTTCAATTTGGGATAAAGTACGATCCAAGTTATAATACCCCGTATTTATGGACAAGTGTCATACAAGGTACCACATGACAATGACAGTAAGGTATATAAAGTGTGTTAAAAGTGACTAATATTTTATATAATTTGAGATAATTCTTAATTATGTGGATAATTGATTAATTATTAATTTTTAGAGGGAGGTTAACAAGGTAATTGATTTTTGCTGGATAAGCTCAAAGGAGACATCATCCTCAATGTGGCAGCAAGGGGCATAAGTAACAATGACTCTTTGGAATACGTAATTAGGTGGCATAATTAGGGGATTTTTGGGGCAAAATAATCTACAAAAGTGGGAGCCACAAACTACAAAGATAAGAGGATTTCCTACGTCAAATAAGAGGGATGTGCATGTTTACTAAGTAACGGATGGAGCCTTCAAAATGAATTCATATGAAATTTCATAATACGATAGCAGCGTGAGATTTGCGATTCTAATGGAGTATGGTGCTATGTTTCTCAAGAATATCATACGAATTTTTCCCTATTTCGATCTCGCTATTACGTGTTTCGTCGCGATTGACGTGTGTTAGAGGGATTTTCAAGAAAATCGGCATAAGTATGTTAAGGCTATCCCTTATTTCCTTTTGGCATGATCCTTACAATACAAATGAAACGAGCAAACGCACAACTTTCATAAATGCCTCTATTCATAGAGGCACTAGGGGAGCCTACGTTCTTGATTTCCCATGTGTCATATTATATCTTCTATTCATGGGTCTCAGGAAAATACATAGTTAATAAAGTTTATCCGAAGGCATATTGATCTTATGGCATTTCGAGAAATCTTATTAACTTACTTCCCACACATTTCATTCATTTATACATGTACATTGACCCATGACCAGATGAAGTTATATACATGTATATTATATGTTTATGGGATATGGGAAAAGGTTACTATCATGGCCCGAACCTGGGGGGCGAGACCGGCACCCGATTTCTCACCTAACCTTACGTACCAACTTGCGACTAAGGAACTCTGAACATGTGATGTCATACTTTGGCCATGGGCCGTATTGCAAGACAACTGCGAATGCTGACTAAATATTAACAACAAAGCTAGGCCAATAAGACCGTCATAACGACTACAACTGGCAAACAAACAAAATATACAGAAAAGGTCTACCAGCCTAACATACTACACTAACTGACAGGATATATCTACAAGCCTCTACTGGCGGATATACTGTGATCGGAACAGCTCCCCGACCTACTCATAACATATATACATATATACACAAGATGCATATAAAGCTCTAGACCCGGTAACTCCGAAAGGAGTGGAGCTTATCGATCAAGCTGAACTCGGGCAACACTTAATGAGGAGGTCTACCTGTCTGTCTGTTTGAACCTGCACACATGAAATGTAACTCTCCCAGAAAAGGGACGTCAGTATGAAATAATTTACGGAGTATGTAAGGTAATATACTGAAAGCTGAAACTGAACTGATAATATAATAAGTGAAAGCAACTGGAAGTCAAAGATAATCCGAAGATATGTTTACCTCCTGATACTGACTCAACTCTCTCAATATAGAGTAAGTAAAATAGTTGTCCATCCCTATAAGGCTCATAGGCGCTCGACCACAGTACGCTCGGTATATAACTTACCATCTGATCTGAGGTTGTCCAATAGGGGTCTGCCCATCGATTATAGCTCGATGGTAATGAAAATACTGTAATACTGAATATATATAGACTCTCTGCTCTCTTGATTTTGGAAAAAATAAATACTCAAATGAGTAATGTACTTACAAAACTAGAAAAAATATATGTAAATTTCGGGAGATAAATTTTTCTTTATGTCTCGTTACCAAACTTGTGTAATTACGAGATCATGCAAAATAAAGGAAGAGCTTAGCCTTAATATACCTGAGTCGATTCTCTTGAAAATCCCTCTAACATACGTCAATTGCGACAAAACGTAATGGCGGATCGAAGTAAGGGAAAATCCGTATGATATTCTTGAGAAAGATTGCACCGTATTCTCTTAGAATCACAAAATCCCATTGCTATTATGCTAAGAAGTCTGGTCTGAATTTTGTTTTAAGAAAATCACGTTACTACTATTCATTTTCAAATGCTTGGATGCATTTGCTGAAGCAATGTTTCAAATGCTTGGATGAATTTTCTGAAGCAATTTAAATTGTTTATGGAGATTTAGACATGTCTCCCTTGGGAACCTTTTAGATATATCACGTTACTACCACCTAGGTAACGACTAAGCCCCAAGATTCTCTTAGTATGCCATCTTGTAATGTGACATAGGAGTCACTTAATTGATCTTTATATGGCTTCCACGTTAGGGGGATCAAATCTAATCCAATAATTGTCCACTCAATCCTTTAATTAATTTGTTAATCCCCATTAACAAATAATTACTCAACTACCTACATAATACAGAATTATCTCAAATTATTTAAAATACTACTCAATTTAACACACCTTATATACTTTACTATCATGGCCATGTGGTATCGTGTATGGTACTAGTCCATAAATACCGAGTATTTTAGATTGGGCCTTATTTTATCCCAAAATATTGAATTTCGACGAAATTCATTGATTTTCTTACCATCTCACCTTCACGAATTTACTCATTACTTTTTTGAAATAGCATAAAATGATTATAATCTTAAAATAATCTCATTCCCGAACTTACATCGATTAACTTACGACGAAACTTTAACGTATGAAAAATGCGGGATGTAACATCTCATTTTCGAGCTTTCATAAATTTACTTATGGCGTACTTTCACGTACGAAAACATGGGGTGTAACATCACCATCTGATCAGAGGTTTCCCAATAGGGGCCTGCCCATCGATTATAGCTCGATGGATATGAAAATACTGTAATATTGTATATATAGACTCTCTGCTCTCTTGACTGGAAAAAAGCGGAACACTCAATGGCCAAGCAGTTACACGTTGTTGATTTCAGACTCCTCCGGTAGAGCCAACAACTATTCAGTGAATTGTCTTGTGTTACTAAGTTTCAAGACGTTCACTGAATCCTTCACGATGTTTTGGTGGAAGGTACTAGTACATCGAAGCCTTAGAGAGCCACTGGACTCCAAACAAGCCGTTACGAATCACCATCAGCCTAGGTCAGGCGACCCCAATAGACCAGACAAAAACCACCCGCTAAGAAAACGGTAAATAAGACAAGCGATCAAGCTGGCAAGTCAGGGATACATGATGGATTTTTCCAGGGTGTGTGAACTTCCTTATATATTCAGCCACATGTGCGGGTGCGAAAGAATTTTATGGTCTCCGTCATTCTTCTATGAAATATCGATTCTATCAATCATTCTATTTCAGAATCAAGTCCCCCCTGAATAAGTAAGGCCCCGTGATTCCCCAAACCATCTCCTGGCCTTACCCAGCGGAACCGACCGGGAGTATTCGGCATGGGCGGAGGGAGCATCTTAAGGGTTACTTCACCTTTGGTGATCACACACTAATCCGGGCAATCACTCTACAATCGATGGAATTTTTATTGAAACTATTCATAAAAAATCCGCCTGAAGCCCTGAAAGAACACTCTAATGGCAAGTCGGGCTGATTCTAATATAGGGATAGAAAAGGAATTGGCAAGGGCAAGGTCCGATCGGAAATAGGATAAATAATGGAAAAAGTCCCTCTCCGATAATAGGACTTGAAGGCTTTAGCTATGCGAGCCTGCCACTACGCTCCTTTGTTACAGAATTAATGGTCAGAAACTTGCCTTACTTAATCTCTTTCGAGATAAAGGTTCTTACAGAGGTGAAGGCACCCATCTCACATAAAATAGTTAGAAAGCTCGCGCTCCATTAAGTGTATAGATTGAGATCCAGTAGAAGTGGGAGTGCCACAAGGATCTTGAGTTAAATGATGCTCAGGATTGAGGAAGTGGTCTTATTGGCATTCAGAATGGAGTCTGTCCCGAAGGAATCTCATCTCTCTTCCAATAGAACAGGAAGTCTCGACTGAACTTTTACTTGTTCAAATAACAATTAAGGTGAAGCAGGGTCAGGAACGACAAATCTCTTTATGATAAACAGATCCATTTTGCAAGTTCGTTATTACGGGTAGTTCCTACAAAGGATCAGAAATACACAAATAAATATTGTACTTACAAAACTAGGAAAAATATATGTAAATTCCGGGACATGAATTTTTCTTAATGCCTCGTTATCAAACTTGTGTATTTACGAGATCATGCAAAATAAAGAAAGAGCTTAGCCTTAACATGCATAGGTCGATTCTCTTGAAAATCCCTCTAACATACGTCAATTGCGAAAACATGTGACGGTGAATATTCGTGAGAAAGATTGCACTGTACTCCCTTAGAATCGCAAAATCCCTTTGTTTTTTGATAAGAAGTCTCGTATAAATTATGTTCTAAAAAAATCACGTTACTACTATTCATATTCAAATGCTTGGATGAATTTGGTGAAGTAATGTTTCAAATGCTTGGATAAATTTGTTGAAGCAATTTAATTTTTTTATGGAGATTAGACATGTCTCCCTTGGGAACCTTTTTGAGATATCACATTACTACCACCTAGGTAATGACTAAGCTCCAAGTTTCCAAGTATTCCATCTTGCAATGTGACGTATGAGTTACTCAATTGATTTTTATATGGCTGCCACGTTTGGNATATTTAAATACTATTAACTTTTAACACACATTATACACCTTACTATCATGGCCATGTGGTACTTTGTATGATACTAGTCTATAAATATCGGGTATTTTTTCTCTGGCTGTATTTAATCCCAAAATGTCGAACTTCGACGAAATTCATTTTCTTCGATTTTCTTACCCTCTCACCTTCACGAATTTACTCATTACTTGTTTGAAATAACATAAATTTTTATAATCTTAAAATAATCTCATTCCCGAAATTACATCGATTAACTTATGACGAAATTTTAACGTAGGAAAAATGCGGGATGTAACATCTCATTTCCGAGATTTCATAAATTTACTTATGGCGTGCTTTCAGGTACGAAAATATGTGGTGTAATATCACCATCTGATCTGAGGTTTCCCAATAGGGGCCTGCCCATCTATTATAGCTCGATGGTAATGAAAATACTATAATACCGTATATATAGACTCTCTGTTGTCTAGACTGGAAAAAAGAAATACTCAAATGAAGATTGTACTTACAAGACTAGGAAAAATATATGTAAATTGTGGGACATAAATTTTTTCTTTGCCTCGTTATCAAACTTGTGTAATTACGAGATCATGCAAAATGAAGTAAGATCTTCGCCTTAACATACCTGAGCCGATTCTCTTGAAAATCCCTCTTATATACGTCAATTGCGATAACACGTAACGGCGGATCGATGTAAAAGAAAATCCGTATGATATTTTGTAAAAAGATTGCATCGTACTCCCTTAGAATCACAAAATTCCGTTGCTATTATACAAAGAAGTCTCATATGAATTTTGCTTTAAGAAAATCACGTCAGTTTACTACGATTCATATTTATGCTTGGATGAATTTGCTGAAGCAATTTTTCAAATGCTTGGATGAATTTGCTGAAGCAATTTTTCAAATGCTTGGATGAATTTGCTAAAGCAATGTTTCAAATGCTTGGATGAATTTACTGAAGCAATTTAAATTGTTTATGGAGAATATACATGTCTCTCTTGGGAACCTTTTTGAGATATCATGTTACTACCACCTAGGTAATGACTAAGCCCCAAGATTCTCTTAGTATGCCATCTTGCAATGCAACATATAAGTCACTTAGTTGATCTTTATATGGCTGCCATGTTAAAGGGTCAAATCTTATCCAATAATTATCCACTCAATTATTTAATTAATTTATTAATCTCCCATTAACCAATAATTATTCAATTACCTACATAATTAAAAATTATCTCAAATTAATTAACATACTATTCACTTTAACACATTTTATACACCTTACTATCATGGTCATATGGTACCTTCTATTGTACTAGTCCATAAATACCGAGTATTTTAGATCGGGCCGTATTTTATCCTAATGTCGAACTTCGACGAAATTCATTTTCTTTGATTTTTTTGCCCTCCCACTTTCACGAATTTACTCATTACTTGTTTGAAATAGCATAAAATGCTTATAATCTTAAAATAATCTCATTCCCGATCGATTAACTTACGACGAAACTTTAAAGTACGAAAAATACGGGATGTAGCATCTCATTTTCGAGCTTTTAGAAATTTACTTATGGCATACTTTCACGTATGAAGATATGGGGTGTAACATCACCATCTCATTAAAGGTTGTCCAATAGGGGCCTGCCCATCGATTATAGCTCGATGGTAATGAAAATACTGTAATACTATATATATAGACTCTCTGCTCTCTTGACTAGAAAAAAGAAAAACTTAAATGAATATTGTACTTACAAAACTAGGAAAATATATGTAAATTCCGGGACTTGAATTTTTTTATGCCTCGTCATCAAACTTGTGTAATTACGAGATCATGCAAAATAACGGAAGAGCTTAGCCTTAACATACCTAAGCCGATTCTCTTGAAAATCCTTTTAATATACGTCAATTGCGACAACACGTAGCGGTGGATCGAAGTAAAGAAAAATTCGTATAATATTCTTGAGAAAGATTGCACCGTACTACTTTAGAATCGCAAAATCTCATTGCTATTATGCTAAGAAGTCTCCTATGAATTTTGTTTTAAGAAAACGTCACTTCACTACTATTCATATTCAAATGCTTGGATGAATTTGCTAAAGCAATATTTCAAATGCTTGGATGAATTTGCTGAAGCAATGTTTCAAATGCTTGGATGAATTTGCTGAATCAATTGAAATTGTTTATGAATATTAGACATGTCTCCCTTGGGAACCTTTCTGAGATATTACGTTACTATCACCTATGTAATGACTAAGCCCCAAGATTCTTTTAGTATGCCATCTTACAATGTAATATAAGAGTCACTTAATTGATCTGTATACGGCTGCCACGTTAGGGGTTCAAATCTTATTCAATAATTATTCACTCAATCTTTTAATTAATTTGTTAATTTCTATTAACCAATAAATACCCAATTATCCATATAATAAAGAATTATCTCAAATTATTTAAAATACTATTCACTTTTCACACACCTTATACACCTTACTATCATGGTCATATGGTACCTTGTATTGTACTAGTCCATAAATACTGGGTATTTTAGCTCGAGCCATATTTTATCCTAAAATGTCGAACTTTGATGAAATTCATTTTCTTCGATTTTCTTACCCTCTCACTTTCACGAATTTACTCATTACTTGTTTGAAATAGCATAAAATGCTTATAATCTTAGAATAATCTCATTCCCGAACTTATGTCGATTAATTTACGACGAAACTTTAACGTACGAAAAATGCGGGATGTAACATCTCATATCCGAGCTTTCATAAATTTACTTATGGCGTACTATCATGCACGGAAATATGGGGTGTAACATCACCATCTGATATGAGGTTTCCCAATAGGGGCCTGCTCATCGATTATAGCTCGATAGTAATGAAAATACTATAATACTGTATATATAGACTCTCTGTGGTCTAGACTGGAAAAAAGAAATACTCAAATGAAGATTATACTTACAAGACTAGGAAAAATATATGTAAGTTCCGGGACATGAATTTTTTCTATGCCTCGTTATCAAACTTGTGTAATTACGAGATCATGCAAGATGAAGTAAGATCTTCGCCTTAACATACCTGAGCCGATTCTCTTGAAAATCCCTCTAATATACGTCAATTGCGATAACAATTAGTGGCGG
The DNA here is from genome assembly GCA_005239505.1 of Nicotiana paniculata. Lineage (NCBI taxonomy): Eukaryota > Viridiplantae > Streptophyta > Magnoliopsida > Solanales > Solanaceae > Nicotiana > Nicotiana paniculata. The sequence continues at coordinate 62,896 of ML337964.1, read as the reverse complement.
ATCGAAGTAAGAAAAAATCTGTATGATATTCTTGAAAAAGATTACAATGTACTCCCTTAGAATCGCAAAATCCCGTTACTATTATGCTAAGAAGTCTCATATGAATTTTGTTTTAAGAAAGTCACGTCACGTTAATACTATTCATATTCAAATGCTTGAATGAATTTGCTGAAGCAATGTTTCAAATGCTTGGATGAATTTGCTGAAACAATTAAAATTGTTTATGGAGATTAGACAGGTCTCCCTTGGGAACCTTTTTGAGATATCACGTTACTACCACGTAGGTAATGACTAAGCCCCAAGATTCTCTTAGTATGCCATCTTGCAATGTAACATATGAGTCACTTAATTGATCTTTATATGGTTGCGACGTTAGGGGGGTCAAATCTTATACAATAATTATTCACTCGATCCTTTAATTAATTTTTTAATTCCCCATTAACCAGTAATTAATTAATTAACTACTTAATTAAGAATTATCTCAAATTATTTAAAATACTACTCACTTTTAACACACTTTATACACTATACTATCATGGACATGTGGTACCTTGTACGATACTAGTCCATAAATACCGCGTATTTTAGCTCCGCCCGTATTTTAACCCAAAATATTGAACTTCGACGAAATTCATTTTCTTCGATTTTCGTACCCTCTCACCTTCACGAATTTACTCATTACTTGTTTGAAATAGCATAAAATGCTTATAATCTTAAAATAATCTCATTCCCGAACTTACGTCAATTAACTTACGACGAAACTTTAACGTCCGAAAAATACGGGATGTAACATCTCATTTCCGAGCTTTCATAAATTTACTTATGCCGTAGTTTCACGTACGAAAACATGGGGTGTAACATCACCATCTGATCAGAGGTTTCCCAATATGGGTTCCTGCCCATCGAATATAGCTCGATGGTAATGAAAATGCTGTAATACTGTAGATATAGGGTCTCTGTTCTCTTGACTGGAAAAAAGAAATACTCAAATGAATATTGTACTTACAAGACTAGAAAAAATATATGTAAATTTCGGGACATGAATTTTTCTTTATGCCTCGTTATAAAACTTGTGTAATTACGAGATCATGCAAAATGAAGGAAGAGCTTAAACTTAACATATCTGAGCCGATTCTCTTAAAAATCCCTCTAACATACGTCAATTGCCACAACGCGTAACGACAAATCGAAGTAAGGGAAAATCCATATGATATTCTTGAGAAAAATTGCACTGTACTCAACTAAAATCGCAAAATTCCGTTGCTATTATGCTAAGAAGTCTCATATGAATTTTGTTTTAAGAAAATCACGTCACGTTACTACTATTCATATAATGCTTGGATAAATTTGCTGAAGCAATGTTTCAAATGCTTGGATGAATTTGCTAAAGAAATGTTTGAAATGCTTGGAATTTTCTGAAGCAAATTAAATTGTTTATGGAGATTAGACATGTCTTCCTTGGGAACCTTTTTGAGATATCACGTTACTACCACCTAGGTAACGACTAAGCCCCAAGATTCTCTTAGTATGCCATCTTTCAATGTGACATATGAGTCACTTAATTGATCTTTATATGGCTGCCACGTTAGGGGATTAAATCTTATTCAATAATTATTCACTCAATATTTTAATTAATTAATTTATTAATCCTCTATTAATCAATAATTATCCAATTACCTACATAATTAAGAATTATGTCAAATTATTTAAATTACTACTAACTTTTAACACACTTTATATACCTTACTATTATGGCCATATGGTACCTTGTATTGTACTAGTCTATAAATACAGGGTATTTTAGCTCGGCCCGTATTTTGTCCCAAAATGTCGAACTTCGACGAAATTCATTTTATTCAATTTTCTTACCCTCTCACCTTTCCAAATTTACTCATTACTTATTTGAAATAGCATAAAGTGCTTATAATCTTAAAATAATCTCATTCCCGAGCTTACGTCGATTAACTTACGACGAAACATTAAAGTATGAAAAATGCGGGATGTAGCATTTCTTTTGTAGAGCTTTCATAAATTTACTTATGGCGTACTTTCACGTACTAAAACATGGGGTGTAACATCACTATCTGATAAGAGGTTGCCCAATAGGGGCCTGCCCATCGATTATACCTTGATGGTATGAAAATACTGTAATACTGTATATATAGACTCTTTGCTCTCTTGACTGGAAAAAAGAAATACTTAAATGAATATTGTACTTATAAGACTAGGAAAAATATATGTAAATTTCGGGACATGAATTTTTCTTTATGCCTCGTTATCAAACTAGTGTAATTACGAGATCATGCAAAATGAAGGAAGAGCTTAACCTTAACAGACCCGAGCCGATTCTCTTGAAAATCACTCTAATATACGTCAATTGCGACAACACGTAACGGCGGATCGAAGTAAGGGAAAATCCGTATGATATTCTTGAGAAAGATTGCACCGTAGTCCATTAGAATCGCTAAATCTCGTTGCTATTATGCTAATCTCACGACCCCAAATCCTAAACCGACCGTGATGGCGCCTATCGTGGAACTAGGCTAGCCAACAATCACATATTTACTGTTTCTTTATCAAAATTTCCAACTCATTTTCAACATTTCATAAACGTATATAAATTGTTGAATCTGTTAAGCAAAACAAATAGCTAAACAGTCTACAACCATCCCCAAGATCCGGAGCCAACATGTCATGAGCATCTAAGAATAATATCAAAAATTTTACTGTCATAATACTAAATCTCGGAACGAAGAACTAAGTACAAAATAAGAAAGGGAAACAGAGATGCTGTGGACGCTGAACAGCTAGCTCTATGTCCCGACTCCTGCTCTGCACATAAATAGATGACTAACACTCGGTACCAACACCTGTATCTACACACAGGGGTGTAGGGAGTAATGTTAGTACGCCAACTCAGTAGTAATGAAAATAAATCAAGTCTAAGCAGTGAGAAACACATAAGATCAAATCATCAGTTCACAATAAGCACAACCTTTCTTTCCAACAATATGTACATATATATATATATATATATATATATATGAAATCAACATGCTTTAAAAGCTAACTTCAGTAAAATCCTTTGAAATATGTGTTTTCCAACAATTTCAAAAATAAAATACCCGAAGAGTTTAGTAAAAAATGAAATAAATCATAAATAGCCCTTCGGGCCAAAACATGAATCATAAATCGCCCCTCGGGAAAAACATCTCAGCATACCTCACAATCACTCAGTATCAGCCCCTCAGACAACCTCACTATCACTCATACCTCCCAATCACTCGTCACCCGGCACTCGACACTCGCACTCAGTAGGTACCTGCGCTCACTGGGGGTATGTACAGACTCCGGCGGGGCTCCTTCAGCCCAAGCGCTAATATCAAGCCACCTCGTGGAATATCATATCCTCACAATCAGGCCCTCGGCCTCACTCAGTCAGAAACTCTTAGTAAGCCCCTCGGGCTATCAGTAAAATGGGGCACTCGACCCAAAACCTCATTTTATAACTCAAATAGTGTAAATAAGGCTGAGTTTCGAAAACAGCTAAGCATAATATGACTTGCGTGTAAATCATAAGTCAACATAGTGAGGAAATAGCATCAAAAGTCCCCAAGGGGTCTAAACAAGTCGGCACAAGGCCCCAAACATGGCTTACAGCCCAAATATAGCAATAGTTTTAGAACACAATTTAACATATGATTTAGAGTAAAACACGCAACTCAATAGTTGCCGCGGAAAGGACCATGTCCAAATCCAAATCAGTGCATACTACACACTCATCATCCGGTATGTGCGCCACTCCAAAACTAGTGAGAAAAATACTAAGTCCGGGGTTTCATACCCTCAGGACAAGATTTATAGTCATTACTTACCTCAGCCCGGCCCAAATACTAATTCGCGATGCTCTTGCCTCTCGAATCGGCTCCCGATTGCTCCGAATCTAACCAAAACCAGATTAACATCATCAATATATGCTAAAGGAACAAGGCCCAATCGAAAACTATCAATTTTAGGCAAAGGCCAAACCCGAGTGCCAGGCCCACGTCTCGGAATTCGATAAAAATCACAAAACTAGAATCTTCATCCCCCCACGAGTCTACTCATACCAAATTTACCAAAATACGACCTCAATTGCCCACTCAAATCATCAAAAGAAATTCCCAATTCTCCCTCCCATTTTTCCCCAATTTCTACTTTAATTCCTCAAATTACATGGTAAAATTCAAGGCTAAATCATGAAATAAACCCAAATGTGATTGAAGAACACTTACCTCAAGAACTCTACTGAAAATCTCTTCCAAATCCTCCTTCTTCGAGCTCTCTAGTGTTCTTTTGAGTTATGGCCAAAAACCCCCGTTCTTGACACTTAAACTTTCTGCCCAGCTTTTTCCTTAATCGCGATCGCGAAAATTGCCTCGCAATCGCGAAGCACAAAATTGAACTGGCCCCCAACTTACCTTATGCGATTGCAGGAACACACACACGATAGTGGATAACAAGCTCCCAAAGCAAATCGATCGCGACCCTTACCATGCGACCGCGTAGAGAAATTCCTTCCCCTCACAACTGCTCCAAATCCTTCTTTGCGATAGCGACCTCAGCCACGCGATCGCGGTAGCCAACTGGACAGACTCTCGCAATCGCAGACCCAAAATGGTGATCGCATAGAAAAAATTTCCCAGCTGCCCTCAACAGACCTACGCGATCGCGGCCCCACTCTTGTGATCGCATAGAAGGAAACCAGCAACATAAATTGCAGCAACAACAACAGTCTTTTTAAAGCCAAACACACTCCGATAACCACCCCGAGGCCCTTGGGACCTCAACCAAATATGCCAACATACCCCATAACCTCATTCAAACTTAGTCGATCCTTCGAAACACCAAAAACAATGCAAAAACACCAAAATCACATCACATTCAAGCCTATGAACTTTGAAATTTCTATATTTCGCCAAAGATGCCGAAACCATCCAAAACGCGTCCGATTGACCTGAAATTTTGGACATAAATCCAAAATGACACTAAAAACCTATTCCAACTTCCGGAATTCCATTCCGACCCGGATAGCCTATTTTCTACTGCAGATTGGAAATCATCAAAAACTGACTTTCGCCAATTCAAGCCTAATTCTACACCGGACATCAAAACCACTTTCCGAACACACTTCTAAGTCCCAAATAACCCAAAGAAGCTATCCGAACCATAAAATCTACATTGCGCAGTCGTTTACCAATAAGTCAACTCCCAGTTGACTTTTCCAATTATTAAGCCAATTTAAGAGACTAAGTGTCTCAGTTCTCACCACGACCACTCCGAACCCGAACCAACCGCCCCAACACAATATAGATAGGCTAAGAAATATATGATAAAGAATAAATAGGAAAAACGGGGCTAAAATTCTCAGAACGACCAGCCGGGTCGTTACATCCTCCCCCTCTTAAACAAACATTGGTCCTCGGACGGGCCTAGAAACATACCTAGAGTCTCAAATAAGTGAGGATATCTGCTCTGCATCTCCCGCTCGGTCTCCCAGGTGGCATCCTCCACCAGCTGTTCTCTCCACTGGACCTTCACTGAAGCTATATCCTTAGACCTCAGCTTTCTGACCTGACGACCCAAAATAGCCACTAGCTCTACCTCATATGACATATCACCCTCGAGCTGAACCGTGCTGAAGTCCAAAACATGAGAAGGGTCACCAACATACTTTCGGAGCATCGAAACATGGAACACCGGATGAATACTCGATAAGCTGGGAGGCAAGGCAAGTCTATAAGCCACATCCCCAATATTTTGAAGCACCTCAAATGGCCCTATGAACCGGGGAATCGGCATTCCCCTCTTCCCGAACCTCATAACACCCTTGGTGACACCTTCAGCAACACCTTCTCCCCAACCATGAACGACAAATCTCGGACCTTCCGGTCCGCATAACTATTATGCCTAGACTGCGCCGTGGGAAGCCGCTCCTGAATCAACTTCACCTTACCCAATTCATCCTAAACCAAGTCTGTGACCAATAGCCTAGCCTCGCCCGGCTCAAACCAACAAACCGGAGATCTGCACCTCCTACCATATAAATCCTCATACAGAGCCATCTGGATACTCGACTGATAACTATTATTATATGCAAACTCCGCGAGTGGCAGAAACAGGTCCCATGAACCCCCAAAATTAATGACACAGACATGCACCATATCCTCCAAAATTGGAATAGTACGCTCCGGCTGCCCGTCGATCTGAGGATGGAACGCTGTGCTCAACTCGACATGAGTACCTAACTCCCTCTGCACGGCCCTCCAAAACTGAGATGTGAACTGAGTACCTCAGTTAGAAATGATAGAAACCGGAACCCCATGAAATCGGACAATCTCCCTAATGTAAATCTCAGCTAACCGCTCCAAAGAATAAGTAGTACTAACAGGAATGCAGTGCGCAGACTTGGTCAGACGATCCCCAATAAGGCATATAGCATCAAGCCTCCTCGAAGTTCATGGAAGCCCAACTATGAAGTCCATAGTGATCCGCTCCCACTTCCACTCCGGAATATCTAATCTCTGAAGCAATCCACCTAGTCTCTGGTGCTCATACTTGACCTGCTGACAGTTGAGACACCGAGCCACGAACTCAAAAATATCCCTCTTCATCCGCCTCCACCAATAATGTTGTCTCAGCTCCTGGTACATCTTTGCGGCACCTGGATGGATGGAATACCGCAAACTATGTGCCTCATCTAGAATCAAATCTCGAAATCCATCCACATAGGGAACACAAATCCGGCCCTACATCCTCATGACCCCATCATCACCAATAAACACATCCCTGGCATCACCGAGACGGAACCTGTCCTGAAGAACGAGCAAGTGTGGATCATCGTACTGGCATGCTCTAATCTGATCATAAAGAGAAGACCTGGAGGCTACATAAGCCAATAACCACGAGGGCTCTGATAGATCCAATCTCACCAACTAACCCGCTAAATCCTGAACATCAAGTGCTAATGGTCGCTCGTAGACAATAGCTGCTAGCTCAAGATCCTGCACTGGATAATTCTTCTCATGCACCTTCAAATGTCTGGACGCGTAGGCAATCACTCTACCGTCCTGCATCAAAACCTCTCCAAGGCCAACTCTCGAGGCATCCCAGTAAATTGTATAAGAACATGAACCTGTAGGCAAAACCAACACCGGAGCTGTGGTCAAAGCTGACTTGAGCTTCTGAAAGCTCTCCTCACACTCCTCGGTCAACCTTAACCGAGCACCCTTCTGGGTCAGCCTGGTCATAGGTGCTTCAATAGATGAAAATCCCTATGCAAAACGGTGATAGTACCCTGCCAAACCAAGGAAACTACGAATCTCGGTAGCTAATGATGATCTAGGCCAGCTCTGCACTGCCTCTATCTTCTTCGGATCAACCTGAATACCTCACTGGACTGCACGTGCCCCATGAACGCTACTGAATCAAGCCATAACTCACACTTCAAAAAAATTTCATACAACTTCTTCTCCCTCAAGGTCTGAAGCACAACTCTCAAATGTTGCTCATGATCCTCCCGAGATTGGGTATGCATCAACATATTGTCAATAAACACGATGACAAAAGAATCTAGATAAGGCCGGAATACACTGTGCATCAAGTGCATAAAGTCTGTTGGGGCATTGGTCAGCCCAAATGACATAACCAGAAACTCAAAATGACCATATCTAGTTCTGAAGGCAGTCTTCGGGATGTTTGGCCGTTGAATCTTCAACTGATGATAGCCAGAACGCAAGTCAATCTTGGTAAATACCCTAGCACCCTGCAACTGGTCAAACAAGTCATCTATACGAGGCAAAGGATACCGGTTCTTCACAGTAACCTTGTTGAGTTGTCGATAATCAATACACATACGCATAGAACCATCCTTCTTCTTCACAAACAACATCGGAGCACCCTAGGTGACACACTAGGCCGAATGAACCCTTTATCGCCCACCGGAGTCGACACACGAACCGACGTAACTAGAGACTCATGGGGCATATCCAGAAAATGGGCAAAATATGATGAAACATAGGAATATGTAGAACTAGGGTCAAATAAAGCCAAAGAATCTCGGCGATAGACTAAGACAATACTGGTGATCATTGCATCGGAGGCCATAGCATCTGGCATGGCTGGAAGTGCATAGATACGAGCCTGCCCCCCACCTGCATGACCTCCCCCTCTGGGGAAGCCCCTGGCGGTCTGGATCCCACTCCTAGCTTCCTGGGCAGGTGGTGAAGTAATTGGAGCCGAAGTCGAGGGTCGGCCTCTCTGCTAATAAGAACCACCAGAACGATGGGGATACTGCCTCCATATGTGCCCAAACTCTCTGCACTCAAAACAACTCCCTGGAGATGGAGACGGGGACTAATAGAAACCCTTGACACCAGAATGGACACTAGAAGAATCATGCATAGAGGAACTCTGAACTGGTGGTGCTCGAACTACACTCAGGGCTGGGAGGGCACCGAATGAAGAACGGCCTGGCTGAGAACTATGGGGACCATGCCCCCGAAGATGCACCACTATAGGCTGGGTGGACTGACTGAGGAGGCCTGACTGAACGGCCTCAACCATGCTGAAACTTCCCCCTGGAAGGAGCACCGCTAGAACCACCCGATCCACGAGGCCTCTTGGACTCCCTCTTCTCCCACTCCTGGCAGCGAACCGACTCAATATATCGAGCAATATCAACAACCTGCTCGAAGATAGTACCTGATACCCTCTCTCGAGTCATAAAGGCAGAGCTGATAAGTGAGTCCATCCATGAACCTCCTAATCCTCTCCCTATCGGTAGGAACCAACTCGGTGCAGTGACGAGCCAACTCTGAAAACCACATCTCATACTGTGTCACTAATAGCTCCCCCTGACGCAGCTGCTCAAACTGACTGCGTTGCTCCTCCCTATGAGACTAGGGTACATACTTCTCCAAGAAGATAGTGGAGAACTTTTGCTAGGTGAGGGGTGCTGAACCAACAGGCCTACACCTCTCAAAGGACTCCCACCAAGTAAAAGCATCCTCACAAAATTGAAAAGTAGCAAACGAGACCCCACTGGTCTCTAGAATCCCCGCAGTACGAAGCATCCTCTGACACTTATCCAGAAAACCCTGGGCATCCTCGCCCTCAGCACCACTAAATGTCGGTGGATGAAGTCTACTAAATCTCTCCAGTCTACGCTGCTCATCATTTGGCATAGCCGGAACCACGAAGTCCTGAACTGGAGCTACCGGCTGGGCTGGAACCACCCTCGATGCCTGATGGCCCTGAGTAACCTGCTCAAGTGTCTCAAAAATTGGAGTCTGACTGCCTCCCCCATCCTGAGAAGTAGCAGCAGTAAAATGCGAGATGTAACATCTCATTTTTGAGCTTTCATAAATTTACTTATGCGTACTTCACATACGAAAACATGGGGTGTAACAGTTACGACGTTATATACGCACCACCTGATCAGTTGGAATACGTTGACGATTTCACCCACAGAGGCCGAGATGATATGATGGGATGCCCTCATAGGCTTGATAATGTTATGTACACGTATACCTATGCATGATACTATAACGACTTGACCGGTCGTCTTGAGCTCTAGCACGTTAATCAGCGGTTTGAAGTCATGAGCATCTTTGTTTCAGGTATTATGACTTGTAGGTGTGGTCGAAATTGAATTTTGGGAAGTTCGGAGTCAAATTGGAAAGAAAATTCTCATTTCAGAAGCCTTATTTTGGGGGAAAATGAGGAAGTAGTACCTGTTTGTTTACTTTCAGTATTTATTTGAATTATAGTTATCCGTAATGCTTACTGTTTTATCATCCTCGTATGCCTATACTGATATCATATTGTGTTAAATTAATTTGTTGGATCTTAGTGAGTGTCTAATCCGACCTCTCGTCACTACCTCTTTGAGGTTAGGCGGGCGACTTACTGAGTACACGTTGTTTTTGTACTCATGCTACACTTGCTGTGCATTTTTATTGCACAGGTACTTTCACAGTGATGTGGCTGGTTTGGAGACTTATGTGAGCTACATCATCCGGAGGCGATCCACAGCTGACAGAGTCTCCCTCGTATTGTATTCATTTTGTTTTAAATTTCACTGTCCAATTTGTATCTCGAACAAGCTTTGTAATGATTGTATAAATTCTTAAAAATTGCTCATGCACTTGTGACACCGGGTTCTGGGATGTGTTTGGGATATGTATTTGCTAAAATGGAATATTTAAACCATCGTATTTGGTTAACGGATTTTTTTTAGTTATTACGTAATAAGTTAAAGGTAATGATTTCAAAAATGTTAAAATAAGAATTTATTTCAACTACTTAATGAATTGCTTGCCTGACGATAGTGTCCGACGCCATCACGACCTTAATAGATTTTTGGGTAGTGACAAATACGTCCTTAATACGCACATACATGAATTTATAAATATTTCAGGATTCACAAAGTTATTTAGACTTACAAGTGGATTCCTTTACTCCATTTTTCTTTTATGTCTTTTTTGTATTGATTTTCATGCATTACATACTTGGTACATTATTCGTGCTGATGCCCTTATTTTCCGGGGCATGCATTCCATGCCTGCAGATGCAGGTAGACAGGCTGACGGTCCCCCATCTTAGGATCCTTGCTAAGCGAGACTTGGTGTGCTCCACTTGATCCGGAGTTGTTACTAGTTTTGGGTACGTTATTTTTGTATATAGATATGGGTACGACTGGGCCCAGTCCCATCATTTATACAATTGTACACTCTATTAGAGGTCTGTAGATAGTCATGTATAGTTGGATAGTATGTGGTCTTGTCGGCTTCTAATTTTGGATATATAGTTGTCTATAGCAGCATTGTCGGCTCGCCCTACCATATTCCGCATGTATATGTATATATGTCTTTTGGACATGTTTTCCTCATGTATGTTATTCATGTGATTCAGCAGTTTAATGACAGATGTTATTCATGACCCACCGTTAATTCATGTTTATATCTTCGAAGCATACTTAGGGGTGTTCGACAGGTAGGACTGGGGCACTCATCATGGCCCGTTGGTTTGGGTCGTGACACTTCCAATGGTTCCCCTACTAGCAACACGCGTATCAAGTGCACCTTATCTCACTGCATGCGTATCAACACCTATCCTTATACCACCGCATGCATATCAATATCACAAAATAATCACAATTCGCACCACAAGTGCCCAGAAGAAATAGCCCATGGCTCAACCACAATATGCACAAGAATCTCAACAATAAAAAAATGGAAGTGAATTGATCAACAAGAAAGATATCTCAACAATTAACAACTTCACCTTTATGTGATAACGTCTTTATCAACTTCAACACCAACAACTCAACAACAAGGTATTTCACGAAATAAAAACTTCAATTACAAGTAATTCAACAATTAAAGATGTAACAAGGCAATAAGGAAGGTAATAACTTCAACTAGGCATTAAGAGCAAACAACAAGTAAGTGGTAGAACAAGTGTTAACAATGTCAAACAAAGCAAGTAAGGGTAGATTAACACATGTAAGACTTGATTAACAATGAGGGATATAATATGTTATGGCAATTCAATTAAAAGCATGGAAATAGTCTAAATAACCTAAACCCGTCAAATACCACATTTAACCCGTGTTCCCACTCGTCACCTTGAGTACACATCTTTCACATAACACAAATAGCACAATCAATCCCAAATCCTAAGAGGTAGTTTCCCTACACAAAGTTAGGCAAGATACTTACCTCAACTAAGCCAATTTAACACTCTAAAATAGCTCTTCCCCTAAAATTCGCCTTCACACGGCTCAAATCTAACCAAAAGTGACATAATATTATCCACCAGTGCAAGGGAAGAATTATAATAGATAAAGCTTTGATCTTTATAAAATTCCTAAAAAGTTAACAAAAGTCAACTCGGGCCCTACCGGTAAAAATCTGGATCCAACAGTTGATTCTGACTATCCATAATTCTACGAGTCCATATATGTTATTAGTTTCAAAATTCGAGTCCAAACTAACTCTCAAAACTTTATTTTTTATTTTTTTTAAAAATGACAAAAATTCCCAACTTTTCCTCTTTGATTCTCATAAATTTGATGTTAAATCTTAGATATAATCATGAAATATAGTTGAAAATTGATTAGAATCACTTACCCAATATTTGCAGATCAAAATCCCCTCTCCAAATCGCCTTCTACCGAGTCTAGGGTTCTAAAATGAGAGAACACATTGAAAAATCACAACTGCGACATGTGTTCGAAATATCAAGTCTCTAAAGCAAACTGCCTGATGCTCATATTTCACCTACTGAACCCGTATGCAATACCAACACTGGGACTGTAGTCAAAGCAGTATTGAGCTTTTAAAAGCTCGCCTCACACTCCTCGGATCATCTGAAAGGAGCACCCTTCTGGGTTCATCTAGTTGTAGGTGCAACAATGGATGAGAAACCCTCTACGAAACGACGATAATACCGGGCCAAACCATGGAAACTCCTTATCTCAATAGCTGAAGACCGTCTGGGCCAACTCTGAACTGTCTCAATCTTCTTCTGGTCTACCTTGATCCCCTCACTCAACACTACGTGACCTAAAAACACCACCGAATAAGGCCAAAATTCACTCTTTGAGAATTTTGCATACTTCTTCTCCATTAAGGTGTAGAGCATGATACTCAGATACTGCTAATGATCTTCCTGATTGCGGGAGTACACCAAGATGTCGTCAATAAGAACAATGATGAGTGAATCAAGATATGGCTGGAATACAATGTTTATCAGGTGCATAAATGTTGTTGGGGTGTCTGTCAGCCCAAATGATGTCACAAGGAACTCGTACTGATCATACCAAGTCATGAAAGTAGTCTTCGGGATATCCGAATCACAAATCTTCAGATTGATGATACCCTGACCGCATATCAATCTTCGAGAACACTCTGGCACCCTGTAGATGATCAAATAATTCATCAATGCACGGTAATGGGTACATGTTATTCACTGTAACCTTGTTCACTATTCGTTAATCAATACAAATGCACATAGAACCATCCTTCAATTCACAAACAAAACCGAAGCACCCCAAGGTGAAACACTAGGCCAAACGAACCCTTATCAAGCAACTTTTGCCTCTGCTCCTTCAACTCTGTTGGTGTCATATGATTGGGCGGACTAGAAATGGGCTGAGTGCCTGGCAACAAGTCAATGGTAAAATCGATATATCTATTCGGAGGCATGCCTTTTTCTTGCAAAATCGGGTTTAGACATTTCTGGGACAACTCCTTCTTTTTGGGATTAGGTAACAGGTTGGAAGAGTCGCCATCTAACGGATTAAGGTGTGTTAGGGCACCTAGAGCAATTAACTCATAAACCAGTTTGCATCACCAGAGATCGGGTAAGGGCTCAAATTACCTCGAGGGGAAGGTGGTAGGCACCCCTCGAGGTCCACAACGGTGGGTCCTGGCCGAACATAAATTAAGAGAATTAGTCTAAAAGGGGAGGAAAACAATTTGGACAATACAAGTTACGTTAAACAGGATTAAAGGGGGGTCCTAGGTTTTTTTAGCCTATAGGATCATTCCATGTAATACTTTGTAACTTCCCCAAGTTTGGGTGTTACTCATAGCATTAGCACACAGGCTATCATCTCCTTACTACCCAATTACTATCTTTCAGTTGTTACCTAAACGTTCTAATAGGTTCTAGCTCGCTCCTTATGCGTGCACTACCTGTCCCTTACCTATGGCCCTGGAGGTGTTAGGATCTCTATTTAGGATGGTTCTAGACCAATCTATGTTACTTAAAAATGAGAAATCTAGGCGACAAACAAAAGAAAAATAGGACTTTTAAATAATAAAATAAGGGCTCATATTGACCTCCACACGTAAACAACAAAAGCACGCAACTGAAACAACAAACTTCGTTAATTGTAGGATCCTATAGGCAGGATATCTATATGAGAAAAAATAGAATATAAAGACAGTTTTATTAAGGCGAGCATTGTGACCTATTTGTTTGCCTACTGATTTTATTTAGTGCGAATCTGGGTATTCCAAGCATGTAATATGTCACAATTTTAATCCTAGAATCATTAATGAGTCTTACAGACTGCCTAAGTGATGGCCAGAATTGGTTGAATTCAGAATTGATAAACAGAATCCTACAGGCATGATTTCTACGAGTTTACAAATTATCGACCTATAAGCATGGTTTCTAAGTGTAATACTGTTTTTAACTCATAAAGACATGTTTGTATTCCTTTTAAATCCTATAGGCATGCTTTCTAATTGCTGAATCGATTTAAACCCATGTAGGCATGATATCTATTAGTTTAAAAATTGATTTCACCCTATAGGCATGATATCTATTAGTTTACATCCTATAGGCATGGTTTTTAGGTTTGAAACTCATTTTTTATTCCTATAGGCATGGTATCTATTAAGCGTATGTGGGCAGAAATTAAGAAGGTTGACAGGAAAAGATTATTATTTCAAACAAATAGGATCCTATAGACATGGTCACTAATGCACGTTTTGTTGAAAATATGTGTAGATCCTATGAACAGGATTTCTAATGCAGAATTAAGCGAAAAGTCCTATAAGCAGGATCTCTAGTATGCAAATGTGAAAACACATAATCAAAATAATCAGGAAAATCCTATAGGCAGGATCTCTAAACACAGTCTAGTACTCACGTAATTCAATCAGCACAATTAAATCCTATAGGCAGGATTTCTACCCAGTATTTTTAACAAAGATATAAGAAAAAAACCCCAGCTTTTACTAATTAACCCCAAATATGTTATTACAGAGATTATTACCAGAGTATTGAATGAATTACATAATAGTAACAATTATACTATAGGGAGCCTTTATAGGCTCAATCTAAAACCGGAAACTAGGCCTGCAAACATAACAACTTTGGAGCATAGTAGTGATCCATCCATGGTACATTAAAATCAGGCTTTCAGTTTGAAAAAGTTTCCAAGGGCCTTAGGGACCTCGGGAAATGCTCACACCAGAACCACATTCAGAAATATAACCCATAAAAGGTTGGAAGACCAGCCCCAATGTGTCAGAGTTCAAAGGAGTCTCAAGGACCCTAGGCAGTGCTCACACTAAGGGTGGTGGGAACCTAAATTAATAAGAGTAGGAGTTTGAAAACCAGTGCATAAAGGGTAAAGGGGTAGGTTTTAAAATAGTTCAATTTTTCAGAAGAAGAAAGTTCAGAACACAGAGTTGCAGGCTGACTGCACCAAAAAGCAAACAAAGTTCATTTTAGCACATAGTCGAACAAGATGATAACTAATACTGATGCTAGTATTTAAAATGATCATGGCTTAAACACAGAGGCAGAAACATACATGACCTATGAATTAAACCATAAACATATTTTAGGTTAAATGCTTACAGTAGCTGGCAGAGTTTAGAATAAGAAATAGACTTAACATTAAAACTAACTTAGAAAAGGGTTCACATTATTTTGAAGTAATGATATAAAGACAAAATTATGTTGAGGATTGAAACAGACTAGTCGAATAAAGCATCAAGAACAGAATAGCAAGAGTTAGGGCATACCAGTTGAGAAGAAAGTAAGTAAGAATGCAATAGCAGTTAAGTACTAGAGAATTTGGCCTTGACTTTCAGCCAGCCAAATAATAGCCACTTAGTGCAGAAATCAGAACATGAGAACAAAGAGAGCTTATGTTTTTTGTGAGAATAGGAGAGTTCAAGCCTTGTAGAGTTGTAGAGTTGTTCAGTTTGAAAAGTTGTTCTAAAAGGGGTTTTCCAGCATTCCCAGAATCAAAACAAGGAAGGGGTTTAAATAGCACACAATGGAGTAAAACAAATAAGGTAATGAACCAGTCACATATAAATAAGGTGTGAAAATCAATTAACAATTAATTAAGGTCAGCATGAATCAATTAACAAGAAAGAATCGAGTAAAATACACTTAATTTAAGGAAAACCTTACACGAAATTGATTGGTAGCTAAGAATAAGGTTAAATAAGGTAAGAACTAATTCCAAAATCAGTTAGGAGTCGGCTCCATTAATCACAACACAAAATCAAGCTAGTAGTACGGATAATTAATCACATAAATAAGGTAATAACATGTAAAATCTTAATAAGGAAATACTGATACTAAAGGAAACCTGATTCCAAACCCTAATTTAGATAAGTAAAATCAATTAACACTTAATCAACAGAGTTTAAGGTTAACATGCAGAAACAGTAGAATAAACAGTCAAATAATCGAAAACATAAGAAATACAAAGACATCTAATAAGTAAAATAAGTCAAAAATAAATAAGAAAAACCTGAAAAATACCAAGAGATGAAAACCTTTAAAGATTAAAACATTTTTTTTTGCAAAATATATTGAAATTAAAACCCTAGCTTCTAGGGTAAAAATAAAATCGGTCAATAATAATAATAAAAGATTATAAGAGACATAAGTATCGAAACTTTAAAGGAGAAATACCACAATAACCATAAAATCGTTCCAGATCTAAGAAGATCTGAACATATTCAACCAAAAATAGCCATATTCGTAAACATAAACAGAAATCGAACTAAATTTGGTTTAAACCAGAGATTTGAAACCCTAAAATACGAAAATATTCGTACTCACAGGTATTAGGACTGAAGACAGACGGAATAATCGAGATATGGGAGACTTAGAACCAAATTTGGTTTGAGTCTCTTTAGATTCACCTGCCATTTGAGGCAGATGAATCAAGTAGTATCAGGATCGTATAACCAGTAGAGAAATATAGCCAAATTGTCACGACCCAAAATCCATAAGATCGTGATGGCGTCGGACATCACTGTCAGGCAAGTCAATCATTAAATAATCGAAATAATTTCTGGCTAAACATTTATGAAGAACATTTCCTTGCACTTTATTACATATTAACTAAATAAAATGTGTCGAGTAAAACAATAGTTTGAATATTCCATATTAGCAATTATATCCCAAAACATCCCAGAACCCGGTGTCACAAGTACATGAGCAATTTCTAAGAATTTATACAATCATCACAAAGCCTGTCTGAAATACACAGTGGACTAGGAAATTTAAAATAAAAATAAATACAGTACGAGGGAGACTCTGTCAGCTGCGGATCGCCTCCGGATGATGCAGCTCGCCTAAGTCTCCGAATCCTCCACATTTCTATGAAAGTGCCTGTGCAATAAAATTCATAGCAAGTGTAGTATGAGTTACAAAAATAATGTGTACTCAGTAAGTCGCCCGCCTAACCTCAGAGAGGTAGTGATGAGAGGTCTAGTTAGATACTCACTAAGGGCCAGCAAATTAATTAACAACATATGATGAACACGGTATGCATGTAAAGGTAGTAAAGTAGCAATATGTATAAGGTACTAAAATCCAAGTAAATACTGGAAATAAACAAACAGCTACCACTTCCTCATTTTTCCCCAAATATTTTAAATAAACAATTTCCTCTCTGTTTTCCCCCAAATATCTTGTCACTTTTAAAAATCATGAAAAACATTTAACAACTTAAAATGCGCTTATGGGATAAGAATAACCGGTCCGAGCCGTCATAATAATCATCGATGTGCACTGCCGAGGATCGAACGGCCCGTACCATATGTGCACCTCTCAATATAATAATCCTCTTTGTGCATTGCCGAGGGTCGAACGGCCCGTACCATAAGTGCACCTCTAAATATAATAATCATGTCTATGCACTGCCTAGGATCGAACATCCCGTACCAAAAGTGCATCTCGATAAAATACTCAGGTTTATGCACTGCCGGGGATCGAACGGCCCGTACCAAAAGTGCATGTTTCAATCCGCCGTGGCGTACGGGCCGCTCCAATGAGAGTGGGGGAAATAACACTCCGCTCGCAGAATGTAAATTGCGAAGCGGTCACATGCAGTCATGCACAATCAACAGTCCACCCCGAATACGTCGGGAAAACAAATACTCAAATAAACGACATATTTCTCTTTTAAAAACCATAAAATAGTGTTTAAATCCTTTTTCAAAATTTATTTTTCAAGTCTAATAATGTTCAATAATATCACTTTATCAAGTATACGATTAACCACGGAGGAAAACAAGTCTTTTTCCGGCTGATTAAGAAAAATGAACTCTAGTCTTCTATAGGTATCAATATACGATTTCGATTATATTAGCAGTCAAGTAATACAGGCAGGATCACGAGTACAACACATAGGGCATGTGAGTGGGTCCTAGGCTACCCGGACATGTCATAGTAGTAGCTACGCACGAACTCCCATCACCTCGTGCGTACGTAGCCCCCGAAGATAATAGCACATACTCAATTAATTCACCTAGGGGGACAATTCCCCCTCACAGAGTTAGAGGAGACTTACCTCGCTCCGAAGTCACATAACCGGCTTCCAAGCCGTTCCGACGACTCCCATGGATGCAAAACACCTCGAAACTACCACATAACGGACAAAGCAATGAGAATTCATCCTAATACTCACAAAAAATTCATATTATATACTTTCCTAACTCCGCTCAGTGAAATGACCAAAATGCCCTCGGACCCACGTGCCCGGAATCCGAAATTTCTCAAAGGTATAATCTACCCATAGCTACACTAGTACAAATATACAATTTACTCTAGCCCAAAATCGCACCTGCGGCCAAAACCTCGCAGGTGTGGTCGCACCAGACACCAGCAACTTCATCTTTTTCTCAACTTCAAATGTTGATCCATTAACCTCCCGGAACCCACCTGAGGCCCCCGGGACCCCGTCCAATTATACCAACCTGTTCCAAAATATAATGCGGACTTGCTCGAGGCCTCAAACCACATCAAACAACATCGAATCCACGAATCGCACCCAAATCCCAACTTTATGAACTTAGAAATTTCCATCTTCTACATCCGATGCCGAAACTTATCAATCACGTCCGATTGACCTCAAATTTGCACACAAGTCATATTTGACATTACAGACCTGCTCCAACATCCAGAATCGCATTTCGACCCCGATATCAAAGTTTCCACTTCCAGTCAGATTTCCCCATAAACCTTCAAATTTTCTATCTTTAGCCAAATGACTTCAAAATGACCTACGGATATCCAAATTCACTTCAGATCGCGCTCCCAACTCCAGAATCACCATACGAAGCTATTCCCAGAATCGGAATCCCAAACAGAAATCAATAACTATGAACTGCACTTCAAGCCCAATTTTTTGAAATTCTTCTAAAATGCTAACCTCCACAATATGCACCAAAACACTCCCGGGTTATCAAAAACCAAATCCGGACATACGCCCAAGTATGAAATCATCATACGAACCTGCAAGAACCTTCAAATTCTGATTCTGAGGTCGTTTACTCAAATTCCAATCTTAGTCCATTTCTCCAACTCAAGGCTTCTGCAATGAGAATTTTCTTTCCAAACCAACTCTAAACTTCCCGAAATTCAATTCCAACTACGCCCACGAGTCATAATACCAGAAATGAAGCTGCTCACAGCCTCAAACAACTGAACGACGCGCTAGAGCTCAAAATGACCGGTCGGGTCGTTACATTCTCCCCCACTTAAACAAATGTTCGTCCTCGAACGTGCTAAGAACTGCTCTGGAGTTATCTAAAATCACTGTTTAACAGCTCGAGCACCTGCCCGTGCTACCACAACCCAGTTGAGTACATTAGCTTGATCAAATCTGAAGATTTCTTCTTTTATCCATATAATAAGCTCAGAATCTAGTTCCAACACTTGAAATTCTCTGCCAAGCCTAGTTCCAACATATACACATCGTATCAACCACCACAATATATACCAAAACATGACTGCATACCTTTGCTGAATTAGCACCATGCACCGCAAAATTCATCCTCTAACCACAATGGCACTCCCTGAACCTTAATAGCCAAAATTTCACGAATCGGGTGCTCTTGATGCACCTCATAACAAATATACATGCATCCTGCTATAATGCTGACGATACTACCAAAACGGATGAGATGTGTAGAAATTCATACCCAATTGCAGAGTTAGCAAATCACTGAATACCTCATCTTGACTAGAATCATCACCTCATTATGAACCTGAATAATGGTATTTGTTCTTTAATATACACTTCACATAACCTTATCGCACTGATCCCTGATCCGATAATCTCGTCTCACCCAGTATGAACTGCTCAGCCAACAAATCACCTCAAATATGATCAACAACCTCACATGATACCACATCACGCCAATAGGCCATAACTTGAACATGATAAGAAGAAACGACTCAGGAAGGGACTACTCAACTCACGCAACTAATATGAACTTTCTTCAGAAAATAGGAAGTAAAACATAAGAAAAATAAATATCTAATAACCCTTCTCATCATCACACTGTTGCGGCGTGCAACCCGATCCAAATAACATACCTGAGGCGGTGTGCCACCCGATCCCATCATAAAACTCACATAAGGAAATATACACAGAGTTGAATTGCCCACTATCACACATTACCGAATATCGGTCGCAATCACGCTAAGTGCATAATACCATCCTGGGGAGACTGATAAGTGCAAAAGCCCAAGCACGACTGAGGTGCAATATATATACACTCTGGATCTCAAGAGTTATCCTGCTCACATAACATCATCACTACGCGGAGATCTCAATACATACGAAATCATCAAGCCGTTTCGCAACTCACATGGCACAATCACAATAACACATAAATTTGATGAAGGCGGAACAACATCCACTGTTCTAATACCTTTCCATGAAAAGCGCTCTACTGAAATGAACATGCATGGCTCGTACAGAGCCCATAATCATATCTAAATCTATCCACAAACATCGAATCTACCTTGCTCGCACCAAACTAGGCTAATAGCTTTACCTAGGTCCACATTAACCCACTTCCTCTCATAATATGCAAGAACAACTATCATAGCTGAGACGAACACTCCACTCTCCACAACCAAATGAACTGAATGCCTCTCAGGCATAACTTCTCAAATAAACAATATTGCACTTCTTTATACTTAGTCCAAATCTTCACTCAAGTGACTGCATGTCACACTTATACAATCTTTTCGCGGTCATGCTTCCACGACCTTCCACACAAGGCAACAAGACACATCAAGAACCCATGACCAGGGTACCAAGCTTCTTCCGCTGAATATCAATCTCAGGTGACACTGAAGATAACACCAGCTTACTCTGAACTTTCTAATCTCTTTTTCTTGCTCTTCCGAGCTCATGAATTCCTTATTAACATCGAACCGCAATCTCGATTCTTACTCCCAGGTACATACTGATTACCGCACCTAACATGCCAATATGATGTAGCGCAAGAATTCCATCATAACTTCTGAACCACCAATAGGGTGAACACTTCATCATATAGAAGCCTTTTACTTAACTCAATTCAGGAGTACCATCTTAACACACGAGTGAATTCCCACAATCACCCAACATGCAAATCCTTAAGTAGTATTCTATACCACCATAACCCTTTCGGGGTCCGCCTACACCTGGCATGCCATAGCACTCAAATACTCCCACATGAAATCCATTACGACGGCCGACAAGCCCCACACACACCGGCACAAACCACTTGCGTAACTTAATCACATCGAAGGAATTGATCACTCCCGTAAATGTGCCATTTCAACTATGGCTAATCAATCTATCTTCTTTTAATCATCTGCAATTGCTTCAAGAATAATAGAAACTTCCTTCCACTCATAGCAGACTCAACCCTCACTCATCCCGAGTGACCTTGATTCATGAGACTATGCTGCCTAAATCCCACAACCCGTCTCATACCCTCCTGATAGTTTTTCTACAATCCGGAGTTTATTTCTCCCACTCCTTTAATATTATCTTACATGCTGAAACATATCATAGAACATTCCAACCATCCTCTTTTTTCTCAGAAATTACTTTGCAAAAGCTCGATTCTCGATCATACTGCTGCCTGAAACCCTTAAATACTGCATTCTTAACTTTTGAACTCACTAGGACCGCTATTGAGAGTCACCCACTCTGACTGGCCCTGAATAACTCCAAGGATCTTCTAGCACATGAACACCCTTTTACTTGAAGCACGTGACCGAGTCACTATCCTTACGACTTGCCTATGCCTTAAGAATAAATTTTGAATCTTCTAAAGCCTAACCCCGGCCCAACAGGGCCAACTTTTGCACACATTCATCAAATCCCATGCACAATCACCATTTTACTCCTTTCCCTTAGTTGTAATAACTTTCCATCACGCTAAAAATCTGCAACGCTATGATAACACAATCCTTCAACCCAGCTGCAGATGGTGGGATCCCCCCACTTAGCCCGAAGCTACTCCTTGCACCACTCTAGACCCTGTCGAGATCCTTTCTCCTTTGATAACACGATCTTGCTCCACCAGTCCGTTCAATTCCTCCAAATTCTCTTGCTAGGACTCCCTAAATACTCAAATTCTCTAGCATCATTCACACATTTTGCCTCCTACTGAATAGCCACTAGAACCCCTCACAGAGACCTGCCAACCATGCCACCGCTAACCAATTCACAAGGGTTAACCCACCTATGTAAATCACCCGCGGACACCTTTCAACGAGCCTGAAATGCACGCTCTCTGCGACTTCAATACCCCATCTTACCCTCTGCTTCGTTTACCAACTTTACTAGTCCGTACGCTCCTCATGGACATCCATTAAATGCGCGGAAATACCTTCAAATCCCAAGCTATGATGCCGCTCCCTCACTTTGCGACTGCTCGACTTCCGCTTCTTACACCTGGCCTCCTAGAAATGGAACCATCACCTACTCTCACTTCAGGACCATCCTTTGTAGCTCTCAAACCAGCAGATCACCACGACTTCAAGCTCTCCGAAGATCATCTTCCTCTAGCTACCTTCATTATCAACACTTATCCGGTATTGAACCACCGCACCTCACGATCTCCAACAGCCACTTCTTCAATACTCCTTCACAATACTCTTACCCCACGCAACCGAAGAAACCATAGCACCGACAAACTTAACACATTCCATTCGATCAACGAAGACGACTTCACGTCACAGGTGCATATCCTACCTCACTTGAAGACACCAAGTCTTACTACTTTATCAACCCCAACCAGACCATTCATAATCCAAATGCCTTTCCTCCGCCATAAATAAAATACCGAAATCTCGAAATCACACTCTGAGAAGAATTCCCTTCAAACCATTCATCACCCCCAACATATGGGCAAGCATTCTATCATCATATCGACATCGCGCGATAACCAATCGCAAGCATCACCACTACCTGAGCATGGCCTTAACGCTCTCAGAAGAACAGCTACCGAGTTGAAACAACATATTATTCTTTTGCAGGGCAATAACAACAACACCAACCAACTATACATGGAAACATCTCGAATTAAATCTGTAGCACCATTTCAATTCCTCAAATTTCCTGATTCATAGCAAGCACTTCGCGACGCGTAAGATTGAGTAGGAATAAACATAGGCATAAGCCTCAAAGGAATCAAATCGCATGATGAGGAATCAAGAAGGGAAGTACACCTAACAGCCATGTAGCCTCTCGAAGATAAGTACAGATGTCTCCGTACCGATCCGCAAGACTCTACTAGACTTGCTCATGACTCATGAGACCTAAGGGAACCTTGTGCTCTGATACCATGTTGTCACGACCCAAAATCCATAAGGTCGTGATGGCGCCGAACATCATTGTCAGGCAAGCCAATCATTAAATAATCGAACTAATTCCGGTTTAAACATTTATGAAAAATATTCCCTTGCACTTTATTACATATTAACTAAATAAAATCTGTCGAGTAAAACAATAGTTTGAATATTCCATATTAGCAATTATATTCCAACACATCTCAGAACCCGGTATCACAAGTACATGAGCAATTTCTAAGAATTTATACAATCATCACAAAGCCTGTCCGAAATACACATTGGACTAGGAAATTTAAAATAAAAATAAATACAGTACGAGGGAGACTCTGTCAGCTGCGGATCGCCTCCGGATGATGCAGCTCGCCTAAGTCTCCGAATCCTCCACATTGATATGAAAGTACCTATGCAATAAAATGCACAGCAAGTGTAGCATGAGTACAAAAACGACGTGTACTCAGTAAGTCACCTGCCTAACCTCAGAGAGGTAGTGACGAGAGGTCGAGTTAGACATTCACTAAGAACCAGCAAATTAATTAACAACATATGATGAACATGGTAGGCATGTAAAGGTAGTAAAACAGCAATATATATAAGGCACTGAAATCCAAGTAAATACTGGAAATAAACAAACAGCTACCACTTCCTCATTTTTTCCCCAAATATTTTAAATAAACAATTTCCTCTTTGTTTTCCCCCAAATATCTTGTCACTTTTAAAAATCATGAAAAAAAATTAACAACTTAACATGCGCTTACGGGATAAGGACAACCGGCCCGAGCCGTCATAATAATCATCGATGTGCACTGCCGAGGATCGAACGGCCTATACCATTAGTGCACCTCTTAATATAATAATCCTCTCTGTGCACTGCCGAGGGTCGAACGGCCCGTACCATAAGTGCACCTCTCAATATAATAATCATGCCTATGCACTGCAGAGGATCGAACATCCCATACCAAAAGTGCATCTCAATAAAATACTCAGGTCTATGCACTTCCAGGGATCGAATGGCCCGTACCAAAAGTGCATATTTCAATCCACCGTGGCGTACGGACCGCTCCCATGAGAGTGGGGGAAATAAAACTCCGCTCGCAGAATGTAAATTGCGAAGCGGTCACATGCAGTCAGGCACAATTAACAGTCCACCCCGAATACGTCGGGAAAACAAATACTCAAGTAAATGACATATTTCTCTTTTAAAAACCATAAAATAGTGTTTAAATCTATTTTCAAAATTTATTTTTCAAGTCTAATAATGTTCAATAATATCACTTTATCAAGTATACGATTAACCACGCAGGAAAATTATTCTCTTTCTAGCTGATAAAGAAAAATGAACTCTAGTCTTCTTTAGGTATCAATATACGATTTCGATTATATTAGCAGTCAAGTAATACCTGCAGGATCACGGGTACAACACATAGGGCATGCTAGTGGGTCCTGGGCTACCCGAACACGTCATAGTAGTAGCTACGCACGAACTCCAGTCACCTCGTGCATATGTAGCCCCCGAAGATAATAGCACATACTCAATTAATTCATCTAGGGGGACAATTCCCCCTCACAAAGTTAGAGAGGAGACTTACCTCGCTCCGAAGTCACATAACCGGCTTCCAAGCCCTTCCGACGACTCCCATGGATGCACAACGCCCCGAAACCACCACATAACGGACAAAGCAATGAGAATTCATCCTAATACTTGCAACAAATTCATATTATATACTTTCCTAACTCCGCTCAGTGAAATGACCAAAATGCCCTCGGACCCACGTGCCCGGAATCCAAGATTTCTTGAAGGTATAATCTACCCATATCTCCACTAGTTTAAATATACAATTTACTCTACATTCCATGCTCAAATTCGTGGCTAAAAATCCAAATTTCCATTTTCTAGGTTTCTTTAAGATTTCCCCAATTTCCTACCAATTTCCATGTCTAATTCCATGCATATACTTGTATTTAACTTTAAAAACATGAAGAAATTACTTACCTTGATATTGCATGAATAAATCCTCTATTTGAAGCCTCCCAAGATCGCGTAAGCCAAAGAAGAAATGGCCAACAATTCACGGTTTTAAACATTCTGCCCAGCCTCGATTCCCACCTGCGATCCTTCCTCCACACATGCGCTTCCGTAGGTGCGACCAACCTCCCGCACCTGCGGATTCCTTAACTCCAGCCCAAAATCGCACTTGCACCCCATTGTCCGCACCTGCAGCCAAAACCTCGCAGGTGCAGTCGCACCATACACCAGCAACTTCAGCTTTTTCTCAACTTCAAATGTTGATCCGTTAACCTCTCGGAACCCACCCGAGGCACCCGGAACCCCGTCCAATTATACCAACTTGTTCCACAACATAATTCGGACTTGCTTGAGGCCTCAAACAACATCGAAACCAAGAATCGCACCCAAATCCCAACTTTATGAACTTAGAAATTTCCAACTTCTACATCTGATGCCGAAACCTATAAAATCACGTCTGATTGACCTCAAATTTTGCACACAAGTCATATTTGACGTTATGGACCTGCTCCACCTTCTGGAATCGCATTCTGACCCCGATATCAAAATTTCCACTTCCGATCGGATTTCTCCAAAAACCTTCAAATTTCTATCTTTAGCCAAATGACTTCAAAATGACCTACGGACATCCAAATTCACTTCTGATCGCGCTCCTAACTCCAGAATCACCATACGAAGCTATTCCCTAACTCGGAATCCCAAACAGACATCAATAACTCTGAAATGCACTTCAAGCCCAAATTTATGAAATTCTTCTAAAATGCTAACTTCCACAATATGCACCGAAACGCTCCCGGGTTATCCAAAACCCGATCCGTACATACGCGCAAAATCATCATACAAACCTACAGGAACCTTCAAATCCTGATTCTGAGGTCGTTTACTCAAAATTCCAATCTTAGTCCATTTCTCCAACTTAAGGCTTCTTAAATGAGAATTTTCTTTCCAAACCAACTCTAAACTTCTTGAAATTAAATTCCGACCACGCCCACGGGTCATAATACCTGAAATGGAGTTTATCACAGCCTCAGACCACTGAACGACGCGCTAGAGCTCAAAACGACCAGTCGGGTCATTACACAAATAAGGCATGGAATCGAAGGGGAATCCCATGAATCAAGAGGGACAAGTGTGACGGAAGGCTAGGGTTTGGGGGGTGAGAGAGAAGAGAGGAGATGATCATGTAACTGCGGGTTTGGGGGGAAATGAAATTGGGTTTGGAGAGGTTTTGATATATTAAAAGGGTTTGGGTATAGAATTGGATATTTAGGTAGGGCGGGTTTAATTAGGCGTGTATGGGTATGGGTAGTGTATTGGGTATTGTGTTATGGGTTAGAGTAATTGGGCTGGGAGGTCCAAAAATTAGTTAAAGAAAGGGGCTACGTTTTAAATACCTACTTAAATTAATAAAATAATTTACAAAAATAATTAGTAAATGATAAAAATTCTATTTGTATATGAAATGATTTAAAATAATTACTTAATATTATAAAAATATAAAAATTCATTTTCCGTGTAAATAAAGTAATTATGTATGCATGGGATATTATTGTAATTATAGTCTAAAGATGTAAATATAATTATGCATAAAATGATTAAAGCTTAATATAAATATAAATGATAATAATTAAGTAATAAAATTATTATAAAATCATTTGTGATGCAATTAGTAATTATTTAGATAATAAAATGTTGGAATAAATTAATTAAACATCCTTTAAATTTACAAAAAACTATGGAAAATACTAGGTGATTCTCATGCATTATTTTGAAAGTATATATGTATTTTTGAAATATATATAGAAAAAATTGGGTATCAACAGCTGCCCCTCTTTACCCGGGAAGGATGAAAGAGTTGTCGGGTAAAGATATGATGGCCAATTTTGACCGAGTAGAGTGATCTGAGAGATATAGGCCGCACTCTGGTTTCCGAGCTACCTACATATCCCTGGTTTTATAGGAATCAGACTGTGTGTAGCTCTGGATCCACTGGTCGAATGAACCGATGGATTTGTCACAAGGATGGACACAAGGTTTCGAATAGGTGAAACGGTTATGGTGAGCGGTCAAGTGTGAAACAATTTGAAGAAGCTGGAGCGGGATTGCTCCTGTTGGGATAACAGTTACTCACTGGGGCACCTGTAAATCAAAAGATGTACTGCAAGCATATACGTATAAATTTGCGTAAATTTAGACATGATGCAAATTTCCTTCGGACCATGAAAACTGTCTTTGGACGGTTGAGGATGACGTCCTTATATCATAACATCTCGGGCCATGAATTGTGTGGTAAAGAATTCACAGGCCATGAAATGATGTTCTCGGTCCATGACAATGATGCCTCCAAACCATGACGCCTTTGAATAATGATGTGCAAGTTTGAGAGATCCTCAGGCCATGGAATGATGTCTTCCGGCTTTGAGGATGGTGCCTTCAGACTATGATGCCTTCAGACAAGTTGGCTATATTTCAGCTCATGAGGTGTAGAGGCAGGGCTTAGTCTTGTGTGAAATTGAGGGCAGAGCTTATCCCGAGTGAAGAGAACAATTCAAGAGAGACAGTGCTTAGTCTCGTGCGAGATTGAGGGCAGAGCTTAGCCCGAGAGAAGAGAACAATGCAAGAGAGAAATTGCTTAGTCTCATGCGAGATTGAGAGTAGAGCTTAGCCCAAGAGAAGAGAACAATGCAAGAAAGACAGTGCTTAGTCTCATGCGAGATTCGACACAGTGCTTAATCCCATGCAAAGGGAAGCCCGGGCTTAGCCTTATGCAAGTGGGGAGGAAAGGCTTAGCCTCATGCAAGGTTTGGGATAGTGCTTAGTCCCATGCAAAGAGAAGGCAGATCTTAGACTTATACAAATAGGGAGGCAGGGCTTAGCCTCATGTAAGGATTGAGACAGAGCTTAGTCTCATACGGAGAGAAGGCAGTGCTTAGCCTTATGAAAATAAGGAGGCAGGACTTAGCCTCATGCAACGATTGATACATAGCTTAGTCTCATGAGGCAGTTCTTAGCCTCATGCAACGATTGATACAGATCTTAGTCTCATGCAGAGAGAAACAAGTGCTTAGCCTTATGCAAATAGGGAGGTAGGGCTTAGCCTCATGCAAGGATTGAGACAGAGCTCAGTCTCATGCGGAGAGAAGACAGTGCCTAGCCTTATGTAAGGGGAGAGATAAGGCTTAGCCTCATGCAAGGTTCGGGACAGTGCTTAGTCCCATGCAAAGAGAAGAGTAAGAGTGAATTATTCTTACCTGACAATGTGTTTCATGCATAGCGATTGTGTTGTTGTGATGGTGTTTATCATGATGATATAGTCCTGCATCGAAAGAAAATTTGTGAGTTTTTGCGGGGGGAGATTGGTTCGTGCCTTTGCTTGCTCAATTTGCTCTGCTCTGTCTGAAGATCTTGTTCAAGCTATTAGGGTAGCATTTGGCTAAAGCAAAGTTTCTTTTTCAAAAGCATGCGTATATAATTTTCAAAGACATAGTAGTATGAAATTTAGAAGTTAGTTAGATGAACCAGTAATTGTGCCATTATTAGAGACATTACGACTTCCGCTGCCGTGCCTCAGTTAACTAGATGAACTTACTGACTACTCCATCTACTGCGGTTGGCTGAACTTGTTTCAGACCCCAGTTTCTGATTGTGGAAAAATGGAAATTTTATTGAATTGTGACCGAACCCACAAGGCTGCCTACGTATCCCTTCTTAAACGGGAATCGAGTCAAGCGTAGTGCAAATGACATCGTATGAAGAAGCATAAATGTTTTATACATAGTATCTTTTGACTGCATCTGAATGATAGGCTTTGGCCAGATTTCTCCGTCCATCTCTGCGGGTATGAGCGCTCCTCCTGTCAATACTATGTGAACCATGTAAGGACCTTGCCAGTTGGGAGAGAATTTCCCTTTGGCCTCATCTTGATGTGGAAAGATTCGTTTTATTCTTGTCCAAGATAAAGTCGTTCATATGTGGGCCGCAGGTTCCGGCATGTGTTTCCTCGAGCAATTTGGAAGCCTCTTTTTCATCAACACACCTTAACAGTCCCAAGTCGAGAGTTCTCCTGTATAGGGTTGCTCCGCTTTGGAAGAAGTGATTGGACAATCTCCGAAGGGTGCGTTTCTGAGTGTGGTTCGCACGCTCTAGGTATTCTCCTTTTGTCAAATATTCTTTGATGTCGTGGAACTAGGGGTTTCCATCCGTTTCTTCTTCAACATGAGCACAGTATGCCGGCTGATTATGGATCCTCACTGGAACGGGATCGATGAAAATCTTGTCTGGATGTTGTTTAATTGATGACAAGGTGGCCAATATGTCTGCGAATTCATTCTGAATTCTGGGGACATGCCGTAATCCTATCTTTGTGAACCTCTTCTTCATTTCTTGTACATGATACAGATATTGCAGTATTTTGGAATTCTTGGTAGCCTATTCTGTAACGACCCGACTGGTCGTTTTGCATTATCGGACCCTGTTCCCCCTAAATGAAACTTCCCATAATGGTTTTTTATGATTTATGACTTGCGGGAACTGGTGAACCGGGATTCGGAGGTGTTTAGAGTGCTACGGGAACAATTGGCTCCTTAAGGTTGGCCTTTAAGGCCAAGTTTGGCTTCGGTCAACATTTTGGGTAAATGACCTCGGAATCGAGTTTTGTTGGTTCTGATAGCTTCATGTGATGATTTTGTACCTGGGCGTATGTTCGGAATGGGTTTCTGATGACTCCGGAGCGTTTCGGCGTCCAATATTGAAATAAGAAGTTCCTTAAGTTTCTATTGTGGTTTTGGACGTGTTTTTGTGTTATCGAGGTCGGAACAGAATTCTTAGATTTCCATTATGTCATTTATAACTTGCCTGCAAAATTTGGTGTCATTCCGAGTAGTATAGGTCGGTTCGGCGCGTTGTTAACGAAGTCTAGAAAACTTAAAGTTCCTAAGTTTGGTTCTTGGAGTTTTGAGGTGTGATTTTGAGCTTTAGCATTGTTTTGGCTGTTCTGAAGGCTCAAGCGAGTCCGTATTATGATTTGGGACTTGTTGGTATATTTGAACGAGGGCTCGGGTTGGCCCAGGGGCCTCCCGGCACCCAACGGTGCTAAAAAACCAACTAAAATAGCTGTTGGTGCACCTGATCTGGTGTGATCGCAAGTGCAGTTGCCCAATCGCAGGTGCGAGCCCCATCTCGCAGGCGCGGTCCCCGAGTCGCAGGTGTGGAATCCCTGTAGGCCAGGCAGTATATATTCTTTGAAACTCGGGATTTCACCCCACCCCCCCTTTCATTCATTTTCCTCCACCATGAGAGTATTGCGAGCTTGCGGAGAGCACACCACAACCTAGCTATTGTCAAGGTAAGTTAATTCCACTTCAACACTAGTTTAATTCATGATTTTCTAGCTAAATTAACTACTAAATCATTGGAAAGTCAAGAATTGGATAGTAATTTAGGGTTCTTGCGAAATTGGTGAATTACCCATTTACTGCTATAAATTCAAGTAGAAATAATATATTAACGATCCTTAGGCTTTGGGTGAGCGATTCCTCCATGAGTTTTCAGAATTCGAGCGTGCGGGCCCGGGGTTGGATTTTGGGAATTCATTAAGAATGTTAAATTATTGAGTAAATAGGATAATTTCCCTACTTTGAGCATGCATTGATATCATTGTACCATATTTGGCTAGTTGTGAGTCCTCGGGGGTAGAGTTCGGTGTTGGGGCGCATCCTTGGTCCGAGGGGTAGATTCGACACGAGGTGAGTCTCCTTTCTAACCTTGTAAGGGGGAATTGTCCCCCTAGGTGATTTAAAATGCTATATGTGACACTTTGTGGGGGCTACGTACGTACAAAGTGACGAGAGTCTGTACGTAGCGACTATTTCTATATGTCCGGGAAGTTAGGCCCACATCATGCCTTGTGTTTTACTTGATATGAACTATGTGCTTAATGAATTAACGTTACATGATGCTTATGTCCCCGAAGTTATGAAATTTGAGAAAAACTTGTAAGAAATTATTCACTGAAAAGTATTCTCTTTTAAAAAGGAATAATGTGTGTGCATGTGACCGCTTCGCAATTTACATTCTGTGAGCGGAGTGTGATTTCCCCCACTATTATGGGAGTGGTCCGTACGCCACGGCAGATTGAGAGATGCACTTTTTGTACGGGCCGTTCGATCCTTGGCAGTGCACGGGAATGACTATCTTATGACTCCGGCCGGTTGTCCTTACCCTGCATGCGTATGATTTATTTGTCACCGCATTCATGGATATTTGGTATGACCGATATTTGGGGAAAAAGTGAAGTGGTAATTGTTGTATTTATTCCCAGTGTTTTTCCCTAGATTTCAGTACCTTACATATATATACTTGTTGCTTCACTGTCTTCACATGCCTACTGTTTCCATTATATTATGTTAAATTATATTGTTGGACCTTAGTGATTGTCATGTCGACCTCTCATCACTACCTCTTCGAGGTTAGGCGGGATACTCACTGGGTACCTATATATTTATGTACTCATGTTGCACTTCTGTACTTAATTGTACAGGTTCTGAGGCTGGTGTTTCTGGTTATCCGACCGGAGCTTGACATATATTCTGGACCTGACTCCACGGTGAGCTTCCTACCTTGGCGATTCTTAGCAATGCTATGGAGTTATCTTTTGTTTATTTCTGTACACTTCTCTCAGACAGCAGTACAGTTTGTATCATCTTTTGTATATTCTACTAGTTCACCTGTTGACTTCTGACACTAGTTCCTGGCCCGCACATAGTAGACTCTTTATTTTGGGACTGTATATATATTGTATCATGATCATTGTGGCTGTATTTACTTAAGTTGGTTAATGTTTCCGCTTTTATTTAAATGATCTAAGCTTAAAACTTTGGGAATATGTGGCTTTGGTATGTTAAATGAGGATAATCTCACTAGTAAACAATTTTTGGCTTGCCTGACTTCCGGTGTTGGGCGCCATCACGACCTGTGTTGGATTTTGGGTCGTGACAACATGGTATAAGAGCACTAGGTTCACGTAAGTCTCACGCATCATGGGCAAACCCAGTAGAGTCTTGCGGATCGGTACGGAGACGTCTGTACTTATCTTCAGGAGGCTATACGGTGTTAGGAAACCTCTCTTTGTTCTTATTCTATCGTGCAATCGATGATTTATTAAATTAATTCTTCTACCCTCTCACAGATGGTGAGGACGCGCGCATCTAATGTTGCAGACCCGGGAAGGGCCGCTACCCCTACTGGTAGAGGCTGGGGGAGGGCACCGGCCCCTGGTAGGGGACGAGGGAGTCCCAGAGCTATTCCGTTCCCGCCACAAGAGGACCCTATTATATAGGAGAAGGATGAGCTGCCTCCAGCAGATCCTACACCATTAGACTTTATGACGGGCGCCAGGCTTCCAGGCAGTCATGGGCCGTATGATGAGATTTATGGACACTATGTCCCAGGCTGGTTTATTTCCAGCAGATCCTGCCACTTCTCAGGAGGGAGGGGAAGCCCAGACCCCTACTGCCCAGGCTGCAGGATCGACAACAGCATTACATCATACCACAGGTACACTGCCCGTGGGTGGGGCCCATCCTGTAGTAGCAGCACCGGAGGCCATACCAGCTGCGGATGGCAATCAGCAGAAGATGTTAGACAGATGGACTCGATTGCGCCCTCCAGTCTTCGGGGGTGATCGAGGTGAGGATTCTCAGGAATTCATTGATAGGTGCAGGGATAGACTGCAGAACATGGGGATCCTAGCATCCCATGGAGTGGATTTCACCATATTCCAGTTAGAGGGCAGAGCTCACAGGTGGTGGCAGTCTTATGCTCTCAGCAGGCCAGCAGATTCTCCTACTGTCACTTGGGAGCAGTTCACACAGATGTTCTTGGACAGATATATTCCACTCTGAGAGAGAGAAGAGTTGCGGGGTCAGTTTGAGCGGTGAGAGCAGGGGCAGATGTCCATGACAGACTATGAGGCCAGATTTTCAGAGTTGTCACGCCATGCACTTATGATATTACCCACCGATGCTGAGAGAGTACGGAGGTTTGTAGCAGAGTCGCATCCAGGTATTAGATCCACCATGGCTCGAGAGGTGGAGATGGGTATCCCTTATCAATTTGCAAAGTTTCTGGAGATTTTAAAACAAATTCACATTAATAATCCTTTTACTGATCCTTTATGCAGATGCCCTTATATGCCAACTTTTTTAAAGAAATTTCATGAAGCAAAAGGAAATTGAAGAAGTTTATGTGGTAATGCTTACGAAAAATTGCAGTGCTATATTTCAAAATAAGTTACCACAAAAACTTGGTGACCCAGGTAGTTTCACCATTACATGTACTCTGGGAGGAGTATACATTGAAAAAGCACTTTGTGATTCTGGAGCTTCAATAAATTTGATGCCATTTTATATTTTTTAAAAGTTTAGATCTTGGTAAAATTAAAGACACGGGTGTTTCATTTCAATTTGCCGATCAAAGTAATAAGAGACCAAAGGGAATAAATGAAAATGTGCTTGTAAGAGTAGATAAATTTATTTTCCTGTAGATTTTATAGTACTTGAAATGAAGGAGTGTCCTGATGAACCAATTATTTTGGGTAAACCATTTTTTGTAACATGCAGGGCAATCATAGATATCCATCAAGGAAAACTAATTTTAAGAGTTGATGAAGAAAGAATTATTTTCTTATATGCAAAATATACTAAGATCCTCAGAAGAGGATACATCATCTTCATGCTTTTCAATTGAAATGATTAATTATCTTGTAGATGAATTCAAAGATGATCAATTAATTTCTGACTCGATGGAAAGATGTTTGGACAAATCTGGCACCAGACATGATGAAGATCTTACTATCAAAAGTGAAGCAAACTTATTGGAAAAAGATTTTAGGAAGGATACATGCAATTAGAAGAAGTTCAACCAAAAATTGAACTCAAAACTCTCCCTTCTCATTTGAATTATGTCTATCTTGAGCATGAGTTATTTCCAGTAATTATTTCATCTTCTCTAACTACAGAATAGGAAAACGGCTGATTGAAGTATTGAAAGCACATAAAGGAGCCTTGGAATGGACTGTAGAAGATATCAAAGGGATTAATCCAACAATTTGTACGCACATAATCCTTATGGAGGATAGATACAAACCGATAGTCCAACCCCAAATGAGATTGAATACAGTAATGCAGGAAGTGGTAAAATGGAGATTGTAAAGATTTTTGCGGCATGTATTATTTACCCTATTTTAGATAGCCCTTGGGTAAGTCCTGTTCAGGTAGTACCACAAAAGGGAGGTTCGATAGTGATAAAAAATAAAAACAATAAATTAATACCTACCATGACCGTCATAGGATGGAGAGCATGTATAGACTATAAACGTCTCAATGGTGCAACTAGAAAAGATTACTCTCCTTTACCATTTATTGATCAAATGTTGGAAAGAATTACAGGATATGGGTTTTATTGTTTACTTTATGGCTATTCAGGGTATAACCAAATATCAATAGTGTCACGATCGAAAATCTATTAAGGTCGTGATGGCGCCGGACCCCACTGTCAGGCAAGCCAACACTTAATAATTAATAAAATCTTTATTTTAAAATTCTTGAAGTCATTTCTTTTTCAAATTTTTAAATAATAATTAGCGAAATTCCACCGGAATAGCTCTGGGACGCCCTCTCCCCCTACCGCGAGTCGGTGCCCTCCCCCGGCCTCTGTCGCGGTCTCGGACAACGGGGTTAGCGGTGTTTCCCGGGTCTGGAACATTGGATGCACGCGTGCTCACCATATGTGAGAGAATAGAATAATGAATTTAGTAAATCATCGACTGCACGATAGAATAATAACAAAGAGAGGTTACCTAACACCCTATAGCCTCCTAAAGATAAGTACAGACGTCTCTGTACCGATCCGCAAGACTCTACTGGGTTTTCCTGTGACTCGTGAGGCTTACATGAACCTAGTGTTATGATACCATATTGTCACGACCCAAAATACTAACTTAGGTCGTGATGGCGCTCAACAGTGGGGTCGGGCAAGCCGAATCTCAATTTACTAAAGGTTCCTTCTTATTAGATTAAACATTTCAACATATACTCAGTTTTAAAACGTAAAACTTGATTCGACAAGGATAAATGACAATTTTTAATCAAAACAGTCATGAAGAGGTGTGAGCCACTATATATACAAACCCGAAATCCAAAACAACTAACACGTGTGTGCCAGGAACTAGTGTCACAAGTCCTACGGGCATACTAACAGAATATACAAAAGATATAATATACAGTCCCAATGTCTGAAAGAAATAGACGGGAAATAAGCAAAAGAAAACCCCATGGTGCTGCCATAGATAGCCAGGAGAAAAGTAGCTCAGCGTGAAGTCAGGTCCGTCTAATATCAAGCCAAGCTCCGGTCCGACAACCAGATGCACCAGCCTCAGAACCTGTACAATTAAGTACAGAAGTATAGCATGAGTACATAAATCTATATGTACCCAGTGAGTATCCCGCCTAACCTCGAAGAGGTAATGACGAGAGGTCGACATGACACTCACTAAGGTCCAACAGTATAATTTAACATAATATAATAGAAACGGTAGGCATGTGAAGGCAGTGAAGCAACGAATATATATATGTAAGGTACTAAAATCCAAGAAAAATACTGGGATTGAATAAAACAATTACCACTTCACTTTCCCCAAAATATCTGTCAAATCAATATCATGAATTTAGTACCAATTAAATCATACGCATGCAGGGTAAGGACAACCGGACGGAGTCTTAAGATAGTCATGTCTGTGCACTGCCGAGGGTCGAACAACCCGAACCATAAGTGCACCTCTCCACAAAGTACTCATATCTATGCACTGCCGAGGATCGAACGGCCCGTACCAAAAGTGCATCTCTCAATCCTCTCTATACAATGTCGAGGATCGAACGGCCCATACCAAAAGTTCATCTCTCAATCTGCCGTGGCGTACGGCCCGTTCCCATAAGAGTGAGGGAAAAATCACACTCCGCTCGCGGAATGTAAATTGCGAAGCGGTCACATGCACACACATTATTCCTTTTTAATATTACTTTTCAGTGAACAATTCCTTACAAGTTTCTCAAATTTGCTCGTTCTCAGGAAAGTAAGCAACATGTAACATTTAATTTATTAAGCATATAGTTCATATCATGTAAAAACACAAGGCATGATGTGGGCTTAACTACCCGGACATAATAGTAATAGCCGCTACGTACGGACTCTCGTCACTTTGTACGTACGTAGCCCCCACATTTATACCATATTGCATTTAAATCACCTAGGGGGAATGTTCCCCCTTACAAGGTTATAAAGGAGACTCACCTCGCGTCCCACCTACTCCCCGGGTCAAGAATGCGCCCGAAACTCCGAACTCGACAACCACGGACTCGAAACTAGCCAAATGTTATACAAATATATCAATTTATATTCAAAGGATGGAATTCTCGTATTACTTATCCAAATTCACCATTCTTGAAGAAATTCTAAAATTCAACATCGGTCCCGCATGCTCGGATTCCAAAAATTCTTGAAGGGACTACTCACCCATAGCCTAAGGACCATTAAGACATGATTTTCACTCGATTTCATAGAAAATTGACTGGTAATTTTCTACATTTTCAAAAGCCCTAGGTTACTACCCCAAATCCTTAGTTTTTACTAATTTAGGTAGTTAATTTATCTTGTAATCCATGCATGAAGCTAATATTAGAGAAGAATTTACATACCTTCAATAACTAGGTCGTTTGCCCCTCTAGAATGGTGGAAATCGTCCCAAGAAAGAAGAAGAAGATAAGGAAAATGAATTAAATCCCGTGTATAAAAACACACTATCTGACAGTGTTTCCGCACCTACGGCTCAAGGACCGCACCTGCGAGCAAAGGCTCGCACCTACGGAAATGGACGAGGAAGCCTGGGCCCACACCTGCGGAGTGGAGACCGCACCTGCGGCTCCGCTCCTGCGGAACTTTTTCCGCACCTGCGAGAAATGGCCTGCCCGCTGGGGGTCGCACCTGCGAGGCTGGGTCCGCATGAGCGGTCCCGCACCTGCGACTGGGCAACTGCACCTGCGGTCACACCAGAACAGGTGTACCAACAGCTATTTCAGTTGGTTTTTGGCCTAGTGTGGTGTTCGAGAGGCACCTGGGCCCACCCGAGCCCCCGTCCAAATATACCAACAAGTTTTAAATCATAATATGGACTCGCTCGAGCACTCGGAACACCCAAAACAACGCTAAAACTCAAAATCACACCTCAAAACTCCTAGAACCAAACTTAGGAACTTTAAGTTTCTTGACTTCGCGAACAACGCGTCGAACCGACCTATACTACTCGGAATGACACCAAATTTTGCAAGAAAGTCATAAATGACATAACGGAACTATTCTTGGTCTCGGAATTCCATTTGGACCTCGATAACACAAAAACACGTCCCAAACAACAATAGGAACTTAAGGAACTTCTTATTTCAATATTGGGCGTCGAAACGCTCCCGGGTTATCAGAAACCCATTTCGAACATACGCTCAGGTCCGAAATCATCGTACTAAGCTATCGGAATCGACGAAACTCGATTCAGAGGTCGTTTACCAAAAATGTTGACCGAAGTCAAACTTGGCCTTAAAGCCCAACCTTAAGGAACCAAATGTTCCTATAGCACTCTAAACACCTCCGAATCCCGGACCACCAGTCCCCGCAAGTCATATATCATAATAAGCCGCTATGGGAAGTTTCATTTAGGGGAACGGGGTTCGATAACGCAAAACAACCGGCCGGTTCGTTACATTCTCCATCTCTTAAACAAACATTCGTCCTTGAACGGGTCTAGAATCATGCCTGAAGTGATGAATAAGTGTGGATAACTGCTCCGCATGCCCTCCTCGGACTCCTAGGTCGCCTCCTCAACTGGATGGCCTTTCCACTTGACCCTTACGGCAGAAACTCTCTTGGACCTCAACTGGCGGTACTGTCTATCAATAATAGCAACTGGATCCTCCTCATATCCCAACCTCTCATCCAACTTAATAGTGTTGAAATCAACCACGTGAAAGAAGTCGGCGTGGTACCTCCGGAGCATGGATACATGAAAAACTAGATGAACTCTTGATAAACCCCAAGGCAAGGCCAGCTCTAAGAAACCTCCCACACTCGCCTCAACACCTCGAAGGGACCTATAAACCTCGGGCTTAGCTTTCCCTTCTTCCCAAACCTCATCATACCCTTCATAGGCGAGACTTTCAACAGGACCCTATCTCCCTCCATAAATGATATATCACGCGCCCTCTGATCCGCGTAACTCTTCTGTCTGGACCGTGCTGTGTGGAGCCTCTCCTAAATCAACTTCACTTTCTCCAAAGCATCCCTCACCAGGTCGGTGCCATATAACTTAGCCTCACCAGGCTCAAACAACCTGATAGGAGAATGACATCACCGGCCATACAAAGCCTCAAATGGTTCCATCTCGATGCTGGACTGATAACTATTATTGTAAGCGAACTCGGCCAAAGGCAAGAACTGGTCCCACTGACCTCCGAAGTCAATCACACATGCCCTGAGCATGTCCTCTAATATCTGAATTGTACGCTCCGACTGACCATTAGTCTGAGGGTGAAATATCGTTCTGAGATCTATCTGGATACCCATCTCACTATGCAATGCTCTCCAAAAGTGCGAGGTGAACTGAGGACCTCGATTCTATATAATGGACACCGGCACACCATGCAAACGGACTATCTCCCGAATGCAGATCTGGGCTAACCTCTTAGAAGTATAAGTAGTAGATACTGGAATAAAATGCGCCGATTTGGTCAATCTATCCACAATGACCCAAACCGCGTCAACCTTCTGCAAGGTCCGAGGCAACCCAACCACGAAGTCCATAGTGACGCGCTCCCATTTCCACTTAGGAATGGGCATCTGTTGAAGTAGGCCTCCTGGCCTCTGGTGCTCATACATCACCTGTTGGCAATAAAGACACAGTCACATACTCCACAATGTCCTTCTTCATCCGCCTCCACCAGTAATGCTACTTCAAGTCACGATACATCTTCGTAGCACCAGGATGAACAGAATACTGAGAACTGTGTGCCTCCTCTAGAATCCTCTCCCTCAGTCCATCAACATTAGGAACACATAAGCGACCCTGAAGTCACAGAAGACCATCCTCTCCAATAGTAGCCTCCTTGGCCCTACCCTGCACCACTGTCTCCCGAAGCTCTGCTAAGCACGGATCATAGAACTGTCGGGCCTTAATCTCCCCTAATAACGAAGACTGAGCAACCACATGTGCTAAAACTCGACGAGGCTCTGAAAGGTCTAATATCACCAGGCGATTGGCCAAGGACTGAATGTACAAGGCTAGAGGTCTCTCCTCTACTGTAATATAAGCCAAACTACCCATACTCTCTGCCTACCTGCTCAAAGCATCTGCTACCACATTTGCCTTGCATGGGTGATAAAGAATGGTGATATCATAATCCTTCAACAACTCGAGCCATCTGCGTTGCCCAAATTAAGATCTCTTTGCTTGAACAAGTGCTGCAAGCTACGGTGGTCTATATAAACCTCACAGGACACTTCATAAAAGTAGTGCCTCCAAATCTTAAAACATGAACAATCGTTGCCAACTCCAAATCGTGCACAGGGTAATTCTTCTCATGAACCTTCAGCTGGCATGAAGCATAAGAAATAACTCTACCTTCCTGCATCAACACACATCCCAAACCAACGCGTGAAGCGTCGCAATACAACGTGTACATCCTAGAACTGAAAGGCAATACTAGGACTGGTGCTGAGGTCAATGCTGACTTGAGCTTCTGAAAGATCGCCTCACACACATCAGACCATCAGACTGAGTCAATATAGTCAATGGAGCTACAATAGAAGAGAATCCCTCCACAAATCGGCGATATTAGCCTGCTAGGCCTAAAAAGCTCCTGATCTTTGTAGCTGAAGTAGGACGCGACCAAATCTAAACTGCCTCGATCTTCTGAGGATCAACCTTGATTCCCTCTCCGAATACCACATGCCCCAAAAATGCCACGGAATCCAATCAGAACTCACACTTGGAGAACTTAGCATATAACTTCTGTTCTCGCAAAGTCTGGAGCACAACTCTCAAATGTTGCTCGTGCTCCCCCATGCTACGTGAGTAGATCAAAATGTCATCAATGAAGACAATGACAAAGGAATCGATATACGGCATGAACACCATATTCATCAAGTCCATGAATGTTGTTGGGGCATTAGTCAAGCTAAAGGACATCACCAGGAACTCATAATGGTCATATCTCGTACGAAAAGCAGCCTTCGAACATCTGAAGCCTGGATCCTCAACTGATGATTCCCAGATCTCAAATCAATCTTAGAAAACACACGAGCACCCTGCAACTGGTCAAAAAAATCATCGATGTGTGACAAAGGATACTTGTTCTTAATGGTAACCTTATTCAACTAGGGGTAGTCAATACACATCCGCATAGACCAATCCTTCTTCTTCACAAATAGAACTGGAGCACCCCACGGCAATACACTCGGTCTGATGAACCCCTTAGCAAAAAACTCCTCAAGCTGCTCCTTCAACTCTTTTGGAGCCATACGGTACAGAGGAATAGATATAGGTTGGGTGCCTGGAGCTAAATCAATGCAAAAATCAATATCACGATCTGGAGGCATACCCGGAAGGTCCGAAGAAAATATATCAGCAAACTCTCGAACCAGTGGCATTGAATCAATCGTCGGAGACTCGACGGTGGTGTCCCGCGCATAAGCAAAATAGGCCAGACAACCCTTCTCGACCATATGTCGAGCCTTCAAGAATGAAATAACCCGGCTGGCTGCACTAAATAAGGAACCCCTCCACTCCAGCCCAGGCGACTTGGGCATGGCTAAAGTAATTGTCTTGGCATGGCAATCTAGCATGGCATAATAAGGAGATAGCCAATCCATGCCTAAAATAATCTCGAAATCAACCATGTCGAGCAATAAGAGATCCGCTCGAGTCTCGAACCCACTAAATGAAATCACACAAGATCGATAAATCTGGTCTACAACCACAGAATCGCCCACGGGAGTGGACACATAAATAGGAGAACCCAAGGACTCACGAGGGACATCCAGAAAATGAGCAAATAAGAACGAAACATAGGAATAAGCGGACCCTGGATCAAATAACACTGATGCCTCTCTACCACATACTGTAATAATACTTGTGATCACGGCGTCTGAGGCCACTGCATCTGATATGGACGGAATGGCATAGAATCTGGCTGGAGTACCGAAAGACTGAGCTCCACCAGAGTGAACATGAGCTGCCAGACCTCCCCCTGACTAGCCTCACCCTCTAGGACGACCCATGCCGACCTGTCCTCCACCTCTAGGTAGCCGGACTGCTGGTGCCGGACCCATCGGCTGATAACCCTATTGTACGGCCTTGCCCCGAAACCTGGGACATTACCTCCTCATATGACCTGGCTCTCCACACTCGTAACAACTCCCAGGTACCACAGTCTGCTGCCCCAAAGAAGAACCCTGAATGGCCGGAGGGCGCTGAGAGCCCTCTAGCATAGCACTGAAGTAGGGGTCGGAGGATCTCTGATGACTGGGATAACCACTGTGTGAACTCTGAATTTCTGGAGGACGGTAGGAACGCTCTAGCATGGCGCTGAAATGAGACATCGCTGGAACACCTCGGGGAGGTGGTGAAGGTGCTGAATATTAAGGCCTATTGGGCTGACCACTGCTATACTGACCCCTGCCCCTAGCTGGGGCACCTCTAAAATCTCCAAAGAATCTAGCCCTCTTGTCCTGCTGCCCCTACTCCCTACTCCTCGAATGATACCCCTCGATCCTGCGAGCAATCTCTACCATGAGCTGATAAGGAGTACCCATCTCCACCTCTCGGGCCATGGTGGCCCTAATACCTGGATGCAACCCAGCCACAAAAATCTACACCCTCTCTGAATTAGTATGTGGTATCATTAGTGCATGGTGAGACAACTCTGAAAATCTAGCCTCATAATCTGTCATTGACATCTACCCCTGCTCTAGCCGCTCAAAACCGATACCACAACTCTTTCCTCTCAGAGAGTGAGATATATCTATCCAGAAACGTCTGCGTGAACTGCTCCCAAGTGACAGGAGGAGAATCTGCTGGCCTGCTGAGAATATAGGACTGCCACCACCGACGAGCTCTGCCCTTCAACTGAAAGGTAGTGAAATCCATTCTGTGGGACTCTAGTATCATCATGTTGTGCAGTCTGTCCCTGCACCTATCAACGAAATCCTGGGCGTCCTCGCCTCGCTCACCCCCAAAGACTGGAGGGTGTAATCGGGTCCATCTATCAAATAACTTCTGCGGATCGCCGTCCGCAGCTAGTTTGGGCTCAGGTGCTGCTGCAATAGGCTGGACCCCACCCACGGGCAATGTACCAGGGGTATGATGTAACGTTGTTGTCTGGCCTGCAGCCTGGGCAGTAGGGTTCTGGACCCCCCCCCCCTCTCCCGCTTGAGAAGTGGCAGGATCTGTTGGAAATAAACCAGCCTGGGACATAGTGTCCATAAATCTCACCATACGGCCCATGACTGCCTGGAAGCCTGGCGACGTCATGAAGTCTACTGGTTCAGGACCTGCTGGAGGCACCTCGTCCTACTCCTCTATAATAGGGTCCTCTGTTGGAGGAACCGAAATAGCTCTGGGACGCCCTCGTCCCCTACCGCGGGCCAGTGCCCTCCCCAGGTCTCTGCCACGTCCTCTGACAGTGGGGGGGAGCGGCCCTTCCCGGGTCTAGAACATCATATGCACGCGTCTTCACAATCTGTGACAGAAGAGAAGAATGAATTTAGTAAATCATAGACTGCACGATAGAATAAGAACAAAGAGAGGTTTCCTAACACCCTATAGCCTCCCAAAGATAAGTACAGACGTCTCCGTACCAATCCGCAAGACTCTACTGGGTTTTCCCGTGACTCATGAGACTTACATGAACCTAGTGCTCTCATACCATGTTGTCACGATCCAAAATCCAAACTTAGGTCGTGATGGCACCCAACAGCGGGGTCGGGCAAGCCGACTCTCAATTTACTAAAGGTTCCTTCTTATTAGATTAAACATTTCAACATATACTTAGTTTTAAAACTTAAAACATGATTCGACAAGGATAAATGACAAGTTTTAAATCAAAACAGTCAAGAAGAGGCGTGAGCCACTGTATATACAAACCCGTAATCCAAAACAACTAACACGTATGTGCCATTAACTAGTGTCACAAGTCCTACGAGCATACTAAATGAATATACAAAAGATATAATATACAATCCCACTGTCTGAAAGAAATAGACGGGAAATAAGCAAAAGAAAACCCCATGGTGTTGTCGGAGATCGCTAGGAGAAAATTAGCTCACCGTTAAGTCAGATCTGTCTAATATCAAGTCAAGCTCCGGTCCGACAACCAGATGCACCAGCCTCAGAACCTGTACAATTAAGTACATAAGTGTAGCATAAGTATATAAATATATATGTACCCAGTGAGTATCCCGCCTAACCTCGAAGAGGTAGTGACGAGAGGTCAACATGACACTCACTAAGGTCCAACAGTATAATTTAACAGAATATAATAGAAACGGTAGGCATGTGAAAGAAGTGAAGCAACAAATATATATGTAAGGTACTGAAATCCAAGAAAAACACTGGGATTGAATAAAACAATTACCACTTCTCTTTCCCCCAAATATCTGTCAAATCAATATCCATGAATTTAGTAACAATTAAATCATACGCATGCAGGGTAAGGTCAACCGGCCGGAGTCATAAGATAG
This sequence comes from Nicotiana paniculata, assembly GCA_005239505.1. Lineage (NCBI taxonomy): Eukaryota > Viridiplantae > Streptophyta > Magnoliopsida > Solanales > Solanaceae > Nicotiana > Nicotiana paniculata. The sequence goes on along the minus strand of ML337964.1, from coordinate 18,357 downwards.
TCATGTTTGTGCACTGCCGAGGGTCGAACGGCCCAAACCATAAGTGCACCTCTCCACAAAGTACTCACATCTATGCACTGTCGAGGATCAAACGGCCCGTACCAAAAGTGCATCTCTCAATCCTCTCTATGCACAGCCGAGGATCAAACGCCCGTACCAAAAGTGCATATCTCAATCTGCCATGGCGTACGGCCCGTTCCCATAAGAGTAGGGGGAAAATCACACTCCGCTCGCGGAATGTAAATTGTGAAGCGGTCACATGCACACACATTATTCCTTTTTAATATTACTTTTCAGTGAACAATTCCTTACATGTTTCTCAAATTTGCACGACCTCAAGAAAGTAAGCAACATGTAACATTTAATTTATTAAGCATGATATGGGCCTAACTACCCGGACATAATAGTAATAGCCGCTACGTACGGCCTCTCGTCACTTTGTACGTACGTAGCCCCCACATTTATCAAATATAGGATTTAAATCACCTATGGGGACAGTTCCCCCTTACAAGGTTAGAAAGAAGACTGACCTCACGTCGCACCTACTCCCCGGGTCAAGAATGCGCCCTAAACTCCAAACTCGACACCCTCGGACTCGAAACTAGCCAAATGTTATACAAATATATCAATTTACATTCAAAGCATGGAATTCTCCTATTACTTATCAAAATTCACCATTCTTGAAGAAATTCTAAAATTCAACCCCGGGCCCACATGCTCGGTTTCCAAAAATTCTCGAAGGGAATACTCACCCATAGACTAAGGACCATTAATACATGATTTTCACTCGATTTCATAGCAAATTGACGGGTAATTTTCTACATTTTCAAAAGCCCTAGGTTACTACCCCAAATCCTTAGTTTTCACTAATTTAGGTAGTTAATTTAGCTTGTAATCCATGCATGAAGCTAATATTAGAGAAGAATTGACTTACCTTCAATAACTAGGTAATTTGCCCCTCTAGAATGGTGGAAATCGTCCCAAGGAAGAAGAAGAAGATAAGGAAAATGAATTAAATACCGTGTATAAAAACACATTGTCTGACAGTGATTCTGCACCTGCGGCTCGAGGACCGCACCTGCGGTCTCGCACCTGCGAGCAAAGGCTCGCACCAACGGAAATGGACGAGGAAGCCTGGGCCCGTTCCTGCGGAGTGGAGACCGCAGCTGCGGCTCCGCTCCTGCAGAACTTTGTCCGCACCTGCGAGAAGTGGCATGCCCGCTGGGGGCTGCACCTGCGAGGCTGCGGTCCCGCACCTGCGACTGGGTAACCGCATCTGCTGTCACACTAGAACAGGTGCACCAACAGCTATTTCAGCTGGTTTTTGGCCTTGTGTGGTGTCCGGGAGGCACCTGGGCCCACCCGAGTCCCCGTCCAGATATACCAACAAGTCCCAAATCATAATACGGACTCGCTCAAGCCTTCGGAACACCCAAAACAACGCTAAAACTAAAAATCACACCTCAAAAACCCCTAGAACCAAACTTAGGAACTTTAAGTTTTCTTGACTTGGCTAACAACGCGCCGAACTGAGCTATACTACTCGGACATCAAACTTTGCAGGAAAGTCATAAATGACATAACGATACTATTCCTTGTCTCGGAATTATGGTCGGACCTCGATAACACAAAAACACGTCTCAAACCACAATAGGAACTTAAGGAACTTCTTATTTCAATATTGGGCGCCGAAACGCTCCCGGGTCATCAGAAACCCATTCCGAACATACGCCTAGGTCTGAAATCATCATACGAAGCTACTGGAACCGACGAAACTCAATTCCGAGGTTGTTTACCTAAAATATTGACCGAAGTCAAACTTGGCCTTGAAGGCCAACCTTAAGGAACCAAATCTTCCTATAGCACCCTAAACACATCCGAATCCCGGACCACCAGTCCCCGCAGGTCATAAATCATAATATGCCGCTATGGGAAGTTTCATTTAGGGGAACAGGGTCCGATAACACAAAACAACCGGCCGGGTCGTTACACGAGTAAACAATAATATCTTAGAAAATTTAAATAGTGAATAAATCTCATAATTATCTCAGAACCTGGTGTCACAAGTGCATGAGCAAATTTTCTAGGAATTATACATGTACTACAATACTTGTCCGGAATACAAACTGGAAAAGGAATTTAAAATAAAATGCAATACATCCGAGGAATACTTTACCAGCTGCGGGTCGTCTTCGGATGGTGCAGCTCGTCTAAGTCTCCAAGTCTTCCACATCACTGCGTCAAGCAGGGTCACTACCTATGAATGTACCTGTGCAATAAAAATGCACACAAGTGTAGCATGATTATGAAAAAAATATGTACTTAGTAATTATCCCACCTAACCTCGAAGAGGTAGTGACGAGAGGTCGACTTTGACTCTTACTAGAGGTAAAATTAATATAATCAAGTGTGATGTCAAACATGTATATTACTATTGAATAACATATAACGGCAGGAAAAGACAACTTCTTTCATAAATTATAAATCCCAGTTCTGTCTTCTCAGTTAACCACTCATATCTTAGTAAAATTAAACAGTTCAAATCACATATGGTATCCAGCAAATATCATGTGCAGGAAATGTCGAGGGTCGAACAACCCGAACCAACATAAATGTAAACTATGCACGCCGAAGGGTCGAACGTCGCGAACCATAGATGCATCTATTAACCTGTCGTGGCGTACAGCCCGCTCCCGTGAGAGTATTAGAAGAAATCACCCCACTCGCAGAATATAAATTGCGAAGCGGTCACACATAAGCATAGACATTCAAACAGTCCACCCCGACTATATCGGGAAACCAATTACTCAAGAAAATGACAATTTCTCTTTTTAATGGTCACAAGGATAGTATTTAAATCTTTTCTAGAAATTAATTTTCCAATTTCGATAAGGTTAAAACATTTTAATTTCATCAATAAAGTTAAAAGTACGGCAAATAAAACATAATTTTTGGTCCTAGACTACCCGGACATAAGCATAATAGTAGCTACGCACGGACTTCATCACCTCGTGCGTAGCCCTCACAAATAGCAGCACATGTTTAATTATTTCACCTATGGGGACAATTCCCTCTTACAAGGTTAGAAAGGAGACTTACCTCACTCCGAAATTCCATAAATGGCTTCCAAGCCCTTCCGATGACTCGAATCAATGCACAAAGCTCCAAAACTAGAAAAATAATGGCAACCCAATAAAAATATACTCTAATACTTTACCAAGTCAATTTATATAAATTTCCAACTCCGCTCGAAGAATTGACAAAATTTCCTTTGGGCCCACGTGCCCGGATTCCTAAATTTTTTTAAGATAAAGATAACCCATGACTTTACTAACTCCAATATATAATTTACTCTTAATTTCATGCTCGGATTCGTGGTCAAAATCCAAGAATGTAAAAGTCTAGGTTTTTCTTCAAACTCCCAAATTTCTACCAATTTCCATGACCAAATCTATATGCCAACCTTGTATTTAACTTGAAATGAGTAGAAACAACTTACCTTGACATAGATGACGAAAATCCCCACTTGAAGCTCTCCAAAATCGTCCAACCAAGAGAGAAATGAAAAGAAATGACCAAGATCTCGGTTAAAAATAACACACTGCCCAGGTGAACACACAGTGCGATCACGTACATACGGGTCCGATCGCATAGAGTAAAACACACGCGCTCAAGAGATGCACTACGCATTCGCAGGCGAACTCTCGCGAACGCACTGAACAATTTCCCTATACCCGGCCCAATAAGCCTACCCGATCACGGCCCATACTAGGAGATTGCATTGCACAAACCAGCTGGCCCAATTATACACTATGCGATCGCGGGCCCTCACATGCGATCGCATTGAGCAAATCCCTGCTGCACTTACACCAGAAAACCAACAATCCCACACAAGGGTAAAAATGCTCGTTGAGCATCCGAAACACACCCGAGGCCCCCGGGACCTCAACCAAACATACCAACCAGTCCTAATACCTCAGTCAAATTTAGTCGAGCCTTAAAACCACGTCAAACAACATCTTAATGACGAATCGCAACCTGATTCAAGCTTGATGAAATTAGAACTTCAAACTTCTATATTCGATACCGAAACCTATCAAATCACGTCTGATTGACCTCAAATTTTGCACACAAATCACATTCAGCATTACAGACATGTTCCAACTTTCAGAATCGCATTCCGATCCCGATATCAAAATTTCCACTTCCGGTCGGATTTCTCAAAAACCTTCAATTTTCTATCTTTAGCCAAATGGCTTCAAAATAACCTACGGACCTCCGAATCACTTATGATCGCGCTCCCAACTCCAGAATCACCATACGGAGCTATCCCCAAACTCGGAATCCCAAACAGACATCAATATCACTGAAATGCACTTCAACCCAGACTTATGAAATTCTTCTAATATGCTAACATATGCGCCGAGAGACTCCCGGGTCATGCAAAACCCGATCCGAACATACGCCCAAGTCTGAAATCATCATACGAACCTGCTGGAACCTTCGAATCCTGATTCTGAGGTCGTTTACTCAAAATTCCAATCTTAGTCAAGTTTGCCAACTTAAGGCTTCCGGAATGAGAATTTTCTTTCCAAGTTAACTCTAAACTTCCCGAAATTCAATTCCGACCACACCTACAAGTCATAACACCTGAAATGAAGCTGCTCATGCCTCTAACTATTGAACGACGCGCTAGAGCTCAAAACGTCTGGTCGGGTCGTTACAAATAGCACCAGAAGATCAAGATAAGACAACTTTCACATGTCCTCATGGAACATATGCCTATAGGAGAATACCATTTGGTTTGTGCAATGCCCCTGCTATATTCCAGCGTTGCATGTCAGTAATTTTTTCTGACATGACTGAAAATTTCTTGACAAAGGTTTTGAGGATTGTCTTCACCACTTAACTTTAGTTCTTTAGAGATGTGAAGAGACGAACTTAATTCTTGATTGGGAAAATGTCATTTTATGGTAACCGAGGGAATTGTTTTAGGAAATAAAATCACTGATAAAGGGATAGAAATTGATAAGGCTAAAATTGATCTTATAGCAGGATTACCCCATCCCACAATTGTTAAAGGCATTAGAAGCCTTTTAGGTCATGCAGGTTTTACAAATGCTTCATAAAGGATTTTTCAAGGATTTCAAAACCTCTTACTAACCTTTTAACGAAAGATGTTAAGTTTGAATTTTCAGGTGATTGTATGAAAGCCTTTGACGCCCTTAAGAAAAATCATCAACTGCCCTTATAGTTGTGTCCCCTGATTGGAACCAACCATTTAAGGTCATGTGTGATTCTAGTGATACATCAGTTGGAGATATTTTAGGACAGAGAAAAGATAAGATTTTTCATCCAATTTACTATTCCAGTAGGACAATGAATGAGGCTCAACTAAATTATGCCACCACAGAAAAAGAATTACTGGCAGTGGTATTTGCATTTGATAAGTTTTGTTCCTATCTGATAGGAACCAACGTCACTGTTTCTACTGATCATGCAACTCTAAAATACATCTTAGAAGAAAGATGCCTGACCTAGATTGTTAAGATGGATTTTACTTCTCCAAGAATTTGAGCCCGAGATAAAAGATAAAAAGGGAACAGGGAATCAAGTAGCTAACCATTTCTAGATTAGAGAACCCTCCACTTGAGTAAACGAAGAGTTTCTTGATGAACATATTTTTTCTATCAACTCAGTTGTGACTCAACCACCCTGGTTTGCAGACATTGCAAATTACATGGTTGGAAAATGGACACCCCAAAATCTCACTTACCAATAGAGGAAAAAGTTGATATCTGATGCTAAATATTATTTGTGGAATGACCCTTACTTGTTTAAAATTTGTGAAAATAATATTATCAGGTGTGTACCAGAAGATGAAATGACCAAAATTTGGTATCATTGCCACGATGGAGCAGTTGGAGGACATTATACAGCAAATCGAAATGCCTTTAATGTTCTGGAGGTTGGATTTTTTCTGGCCAACACTTTTGAAGGACGCTCGTGCCTATGTTGCACAGTGTGACAAGTGTCAAAGAAAAGGTAATATCACTATGAGAGATGAGATTCAATTGCAATAAATACAGGTGTGTGAAATATTTGATGTATGGGGAATAGATTCCATGAGTCCTTTTCCTTCATCTCGTTATTTTGAATATATCCTCGTGGTTGTGGATTATGTTTCAAGATGGGTTGAATCCATCCCAAAAAGGAAAAATGATGCTCAAACTGTGTGCAATTTTCTCAAGAAAAATATTTTTACCAGGTTTGGTACACCAAGAGTCATCATTAGCGACCAAGGGTCTCATTTCATGAATAGACAATTTTCAGCATTGTTGTCAAAATATGGTGTGACTCACAAAATAGGAACATCATACCACACTCAAACGCAAAGGAAAGTTGAGGTTTCTAACCGCGAATTAAAAAGAATACTTGAAAAACGGTTGGAATCCCTAGAAAAGACTTGGCTCCAAAATTAGATAACACATTGTTTGCATATCGAACGGCGTTTAAAATGCCAATTAGTATGTCTCCATATCGATTAGTCTTTGGAAAAGCTTTTCATCTTCCAGTTGAATTAGAACACAAAGATTTTTGGGCGTTGAAAGTATTGAACTTTTAATTAACCTCTGCTGGAAAAAATAGATTTTCTCAAGTAAATGAATTGGAAGAATTCATATTAGAAGCTTATGAAAATACCAAAATTTAATAAAACAAAAAACAAAAAAATGGCATGAAAATTTAATCCGACAAAAAAATTTCAAAAGATCAGGTACTTTTGTATAATAGTAGACTCAGGCTATTTCCAGGAAAAGTAAAACCCAGGTGGACAAGTTCTTACAATGTTACAGATGCTACTCCATACGGAGCAATTGAAATACAACAAACCAATGGAGGAGACAAATTTAAGGTAAATGGTCATAGTTTAAAATTATATTTTGGAGGGCATTTTGAGCAACAACCATATGTCACTTTGACAGATTGATGAATTCTATAATTAATAAGTCGAGCTGACGACGTTAAACTCAGAACCATGGTTCCTTACCCGTAGCCATTGAGGGAGAAGCAATGGACCCTTAAAAGTCCAACATAGATTTAAATTGTTAAATGCTTAATCAATTGATCTAGTTAAAATCAAAGTTATTGTACAACCAGAACATCTCATGATGTCCTCTACAAAAATTTGGGCCACGTATACAGGAGTAACTCTATGGTGATCGGTACGCTTAAGTAACTGGTTGGTTAACCATATAAATGTGACCACCCGGCCAGTCGTCTTCAGAGTTATATCCCGGATCCCCTATTAACTGCTTTCCCCGTATCTATGTCTGCTATTAAGACTTATCAGGAGGTTCTTTTTTGGTTTTTGGAGTGTTTTGGGACACTTAGTCCATAAAATGGGAGCTTAAGCCCTAAGATTTGGACCATAGTTGGAACTGTATGAAGACGACTCCGGAATGGATTTTCATCAGTTCCGTTAGCTCCGTTAGGTATTTTGGACATAAAGGCATGTCCGGGTTGTTTTCATAGGTCTATAGCTCATTTAGGCTTGAAATGGCGAAAGTCGAAGTTTTGGAGCTTTTGGTTGCAGTGGAAATTTTGATATCAGGATTAGATTTTGATTCCGGAAGTTGGAATAGGTCTGTAGTGTTGAATGTACTTGTGTAAGTTTGGGGTCAATCGAACGTGGTTTGATAAGTTTCGGCATCGGTTGTGGAATTTGGAAATTTTAAGTTCTTTAAGTTTGAATTGGAAGGTGAATCGTGATTTTTAGCATTGTTTGAGGTTTTTTGAGGAATCGACTAAGTTCGTATGGTGTTTTAGAATTGGTTTGTATGTTTGTTTTAGGTCCCGAGGGCCTCGGGTATGTTTCGGATGCCTATCAGAGGAAATATTGGACTTAGGAAATTTCTGAATGTTGCTGGTTTCTGGTTTTTCGCACCTGCGGTGGGGGAGTTACAGATGCGGGGCCGCACATGCGGATGGTTGAGTGCAGATGCATTTTTGGAAGGAATGGTCAGGGTTCGTAGGTTCTAGGTGAATTCCACATCTGTGATTACTGCAGATGCGCTGGAGAGACCGCATGAGCTGTGGTGAACCGCAAAAGAAAGCATATGTCCTCATGTGCGCACACGCAAGTGCGACCTTTGGATCGCAGAAGCGGGATCTGAGTTTTAAGTAAGGGTCGTGCCTGTGATGGAAATTACCCAGGTGCAGAACCACATATGCAGTTGGAGGCCCGCATAAGCGATTTTAACTGGCAGAAACGGGGCTAAATTGAGGGTTTGATTCATTTCTTCATTTTTTGACTTGAGAGCTCGGAATTAGGCAATTTTTTGACTGAGTTTTGAGAGGAAGATTTGGGGTAACGATTCCAAACTCATTTTTGGTTGTATTTCATTAATCTATAGTTGATTCCTCCATTTAGATTTGGATTTGGATTGAAAAGTTGGGGAAAAGGGGGGAAAGTTCCCCAACCGAATTTCTGAGTTTTGATTGGGATTCAGACATCGGATTTGGATAATGTTGGTACGAGTGAACTCGTGATTGAATGGGTGTTCATATTTGGTAACTTTTACTCGATTCCAAGACGTGGGCCGAGGGATGCTTTTGGGGAGAAATTCCAATTTCTTGCTTTAGCTTTGATTCCAGTAGCTAGATTAGTTCCTTGTAGTTGTATTTATGTTATGTAATTGATTTTTGCTAGATTCAGGCCATTTGGAGTCGGATTTTTGTGGAAAGAGCATTTTTTTGGATTGATTTGATCTTGGTTCGAGGTAAGTGGCTTGCCTAACCTTGTGTGGAGGAATTCCCTGTAGGATTTTTACTGTTTTTGATATATGAGCGTCGTGTACGTGATGTGACGAGTATGTACATGGGATAATTGTGTGAAAAAATCCAATTTCTACTAAGTAATGACCTGTTTTCCTTCTTATTTGATTCATATCATCATGTGTAGTATCCTGCCAGACTAGAATAGCATGCCTACTTGCCTTAATTTCTTATCTGAACTACATGCAGCATGTTTAGTGAATTTACCTATTTTTCCTTAATTTATACTTAGGGTGAATTGTAGGATTTCGTGTTGTAATTATTGAATTCTATTATTTGGGCTGCATATTTACTTTGGGACTAGTTGTCACGACCCAAATTCCCAACTCGCGGGATCGTGATGGCGCCTAACACAATACTTGCTAGGCAAGCCAACGTTAGAAATTAATTAACCATTTTCTTTCAAACATTTACTTAGACACAATAAGACAATTTAAAATAACTATGACGCTACCCCAGGGTCTGGTGTCACAATTCACGAACTACTAAGAATACTACAAATAATAGGCTGAAAGAAATAATGAATATATTTTGAGTGTAATAAAACAATCTTTATAAAACTAAGAGAAGACTCCAGGAATCTGCGGACGCCAACAGATCTACCTCGTGTCTCCGAATGATGATATCGTCTGCTAGGATCTCTTAACGCTGGCCGGTACCCGGATCTGCACAAAAGAGTGCAGAATGTAGTATCAGTACAATCGACCCCATGTACTGAGTAAGTGTTGAGCCTAACCTCGGCGAAGCAGTAACGAGGCTAGGACAAGACACCACATAAAACTTGGACATTGAAAACATACTAACAGGAAATAATGGAAATCAAAGAAGGTAACCAACAATTAATGGGAAGGGAGCATGCGATGGGGAAATTTTCCTTCTTTTTTCATAAGGAATAAGGATAACAATAAGAAAAAGCACAGACAGTGATCAACAATAATATTAGCAATTAATAATAGAAATGGAACTTGCACGGCAATACCCTTCGTGCTTTTACTCTCAGCCTTACCAAATAATAAATAGAATACACGCATCACCCTTCGTTCTTTTACTCTCATCCTCACCAAATTATAATTAAGAATTCACGACATCACCCTTCGTGATTTACTCTCTTCTTCACATTAATCACGCACGACATCACTCTTCGTGCTTTACACTCTTCCTCCCAATATAACTAAGTCATGCATGACATCATCCTTCGTGCTTTACACTCTTCCTCACAATCTAATCAAATCATCAATAACATAAAAATGGGATTTCACAAGAAACAGTATTTCCTCATAATTTCTATCACCATCTAATATTTCAATCTCTACTCAATGTTCTCAATGGAATTTCACAACCAATCAATATTTCATCATGGTTACTATCATCATTTATCATTTCAATCTCAACTCGAGATTCAGAATAATAATCATCTCGGTGGAACCGGATACTAATCTCTCAACATTTGACTAACAACAATAATCACAGATGATAGGCTTTAAGACAACCAGAATAACAAGAAATAGCATTTACTCGCATTGTATGAACTGAACACAACATATAGGTACTCATGACCTCACCTATACATTGGATTTATAAAACAAACAGGTAACAAGTAGTCATACAATACCTATTTCCTCAAGCTAAGGTTAGACACAACACTTACCTCAATTCTGCAGGCAATCACTACTCTAGTGCGGCCTTTCCTTTAGAATTTGCCTCTAAGCCGCTCGAATCTAATCACAATTGGTTCAATATCATCAATTATTGCTTAAAGGAATCAACTTTAATGAAACACTATGATTTTCTTATGTTTTCTTATCAAAATACAAAAATCGACCCAGGGCCCGCTTGGTCTAAACTCGAGGTTCGGACCAAAACCCGTTTACCGAATATCCCCCGAGCCCGGATATGCAATTGGTACTGGAATCCAACCTCAATTCGAGGTCCAATTCCCCAAATTTTAAAATTCCTAAGTTCTACCCAAAAACCCAACTTTTACCATGAAAACTCTAGAATTTGGGTTGTAATCTTGTTAAAAGTTGTTAGGAATTGAAAATAATTAGTTGGAGATCACTTACCAATGATTTAGAAAAGTTTGGGTCTTTGGAAAATCGCCTATGGAGGTTTAGGGTTTGAGAGAATTGAAAAAGAAGTGAAAACCCCATCAAAAATCTGATATAACAGGTTGTTAGTCTCGCATTTGCGAACTGGAGTTCGCATTTGCGAACCCTTGGATTTCTGGGGGTTTTCACAAATGCGATAAAAAACGTCGCATGTGCGACAAAGTGGCAGTTTCCATTTGCGATCCAAGACCTCGCAAATGCAAGATCTGAGGCTGGCCATTGACGTCGCAATTGCGAAGCCCGATCTCGCATTTGCGAGATATAAGGCCTGTAATACCAGATGTTCAGCTAATGGGGTATTTTTCTAAGTAGACACTCCGTAGCCTACCCGAAACAGGACCGATCCCTGAGGCTCCAAACCAAACATGCACTCAAGTCTAAAAATATCATATGAACTTGCTAGTGCGATCAAATCATCAAAATAACATCAAAATCTACAGATTTAACCTCAAAACTCCATATTTTCTCAAGAACACTCAAAGTTTTAACTTATCAACCGGATGTACGAATTACATCAAATCAACTCCGATTCTCATGAAATTTCACAGATAGGACTTAAATAACATAATGAAATTGTTTCGAGCTCCTAAATCAAAATACGGGTCCGATATCATCACTTTCACATATTATTTCATTTCTTTATTTCTTGAATTAACCAGCAGAACAATTTTCTTCGAAATTCAATTCCGGGAATACGCCCAAGTCTTATTTTACTACGGACCTCTTGGGATCGTCGGAACACATATCCGGGTCCGTTTACTCAAAATGTTGACTAAAGTCAACTAATACCAAATTTTAACTCTACAAATTACTATTTCTCATATTTTCACATAAAAGATTTTTGGTTTCACGCCAGGCCTGCGCACGTAAATGGAGGTAAACCAAATTAATCTTTTTATGGCTAGTAAGCCTAGAATTAGGTCTGATTTCATAAAATAACCCCTTGGGTCATCACAATCTCCACTTATAAAACACACGTTCATCCTCGAACGGACATAGAAAATTAACTGAATTGGCAAACAAGTAGGGATATCTACTCTGCATGTCCAACTCGGACTCCTAAGTAGCTGCCTCAACAGGCTAACTCCTCCACTGCACTCAAACTGAAGGGTAACTCTTTGATCTCAACTGACGAACCTACCGGTCTAGAATAGCTATCGGCTACTCCTCATAAGTCAAATCTTTGTCCAATTGGACAGAGCTTAAGTCTAACACATGGGACGGGTCACCATGATATTTCCGGACCATAGATACGTGAAATACCGAATGAACTGAGGATAACCCTGGAGGCAAAGCAAGTCTATAAGCTACCTCCCCCACTCTATCAAGAATCTCAAATGGCCCGATATACCTAGGGCTCAACTTGTCCTTCTTCCCAAATCTCATGACACCCTTCATGGGAGATACCCGAAGTAATACTCTCTCTCTAACCATGAATGCCACATCACGAACCTTACGGTCGGCGTAACACTTTTGCCTAGACTGAGCTGCACGAAGTCGATCCTGTATAATCTTTACCTTATCTAAGGCCTCTTGAACTAAGTTTGTACCCAATAACCGAGCCTCTCCCAACTCAAACCACCCAACTGGCGATCTACACTGTCTACCATATAATGCCGCATAGGGAGCCATCTGAATACTCGACTAATAACTATTATTGTAGGAAAACTCCGCTAAAGGCAAGAACTGATCCCAAGAACCTCCAAAGTCAATAACACAAGCGCGAAGAATATCCTCTAAAATATGAATAGTACGCTCGGACTGCCTATCCATCTGGGGATGAAATGTGGTGCTCAACTCAACTTGGTTACCCAAATCTCGCTGAACTGCCTTCCAAAAGTGCGAGGTAAACTGCGTACCTCGATCGAAAATAATAGACACGGGCACACCGTGAAGGCGAACAATCTCTCGAATATATATCTCTGCCAACCGCTCCGAAGTGTAAGTACTTGCCACTGGAATGAAATGTGCTCATTTAGTCAACCTATCCATAAATAACCCAAACGGCGTCGAACTTCCTCTGGGTTCGTGGGAGTCCAACAACGAAGTCCATAGTGATACGCTCCCACTTCCACTCATGAATCTCTATCTGCTGAAGTAAACCACCGGGTCTCTGATGCTCATATTTCACCTGTTGGAAATTCAAACAACGAGCCACATAAGCAACAATATCAATTTTCATCCTTCACCACCAATAGTGCTGCCGCAGGTCCTGGTACATATTAGCAGCACCCGGGTGAATAGAATACTTAGAACTGTGAGCTTCTTCAAGAATCAACTCATGAAGGCCATCAACGTTAGGCACACATATACGACCCTTCATACTCAAAACACCATCATCTCCAACTGTAAACTTCTTGGAACCACCGTGCCGAACTCTGTCGTTAAGTACCATCAAGTGCGGGTCATCATCCTATCAATCTCTGATGCGCTCGAATAAAGAAGACTGAGCAACTGTACAAGCTAGGACATGGCTGGGAAAAATATCCAACCTCACGAACTGATTAGCCAATGTCTGAATATCTGAAGCTAACGCTCTCTCACCAACTGGAATATATGCAAGGCTGCCCATACTTACTACTTTCCTACTCAATGCATCGGTCACCACATTGGCCTTCCCCGGATGATACAATATAGTGACGTCATAATATTTCAATAACTCTAACCATCTCCTCTGTCTCAAATTAAGATCCTTTTGCTTGTTCAAATACTGGAGGCTACGATGATCTGTGTAAATCTCACAGGGCAAGCCATAGAGCCAGTGCCTCTATATTTTCAATGCATGAACAATGGTTTCAAACTCTATGTCATGTACAAGATATTTCTTCTCATGAATCTTTAATTGTCTAGACGCGTATGCTATCACCCTGCCCTCCTACATTAATACCGCTCCCAACCCAACACGGGAAGCATCACAATACACCATGAAAGATCCTAAACCTGATGTTAACACCAACATCGGTGCTGAAGTCAAGGCGGCCTTGAGCTTTTGAAATCTCACCTCACACTCATCCGACCATTTCAGTGGAGAACCTTTCTGAGTCAGTCTCGCCATCGGGGTTGCTATAGACGAGAACCCTTCCACAACACAATGGTAGTATCCCGCCAAACCCAAGAAGCTCCTGATTTCCGTGGCGGAAGTGGGTCTAGGCCAGTTCTTGACTGCCTCTATCTTCTTAGAATCTACTTGAATACCCTCTGGTGATACGACGTGACCCAAGAAAGCTACTGATTCTAACCAGAACTTACACCTTGAAAATTTTGCATACAACCAATTGTCCCTCAATGTCCGGAGTGCTATACGGAGGTGTTGTTCATGCTCCTCCCAATCGCGGGAGTATATAAGAATATCATCAAAGAACACAATTATGAAAAAATCCAGATAAGGCTTGAAAACTCTATTCATCAAATCCATAAAGGTTGTTGGGGTATTAGTCAAGCCAAAAGACATCACCAAAAATTCATAGTGCCCATACCTTTTCCGAAAGGCAGTTTTAGGAACATCGGACGCCCTAATCTTCAACTGATGGTAGCCCGACCTCAGATATATCTGGCACCCTGAAGCTGATCAAATAGATCATCAGTTCTCGGCACTAGATACTTATTCTTGATAATAACTTTATTCAACTGCCGGTAATCTATACACATTCTCATCGATCCATCCTTCTTCTTTACAAACAAAACTGGTGCACTCCACGGCGAGACACTAGGTCTAATAAAACCCTTATCAAGCAGGTCTTGCAACTGCTCTTTCAATTCTTTCAACTTTGGTGGGACCATCCGGTATGGAGGGATAGAAATGGGCTGAGAGCCCGGGGCCACATCAATTCAAAAATAAATATTTCTGTCGGGTGGCATCCCCGGCAGGTCTGCCGGAAACACCTCGGTAAACTCACAAAAAATAGGCACTGAATCTATAGAAGAAACCTCGGCATTATAATCACGAATATGAGCCAAATAAGCCAAACACCCCCTCTCAACCATGCGACGAGCCTTGGTATAAGAAATCATTTTGTTGGGAGAGTGACCAGGAGTCCCTTTCCATTCTAACCGAGGAAATCCCGGCAAAGCTAAAGTAACTGTATTTCCGTGACAGTCCAAGATGGCATAGTAAGGTGACAACCAATCTATTCCCAATATGACATCAAAATCGACCATGTCAAGAAGCAAAGGTCTACACTAGTTTCAAGACCCTCAATAATGACTATGCACGAACGATATACACGATCTACAATAATAGCATCCCCCACTGGTGTAGACACATAAACAAGGACACTCAAAGAATCGAGGGGTACAACCAAATACGAATCAAAATAGGATGTCACATAAGAATAAGTGACCTCGGATCAAACAAAACTGAAGCATCTTTATTACAAACTGAAATGGTACTTGTGAGAACTGCATCGGAGGACTCCTCGTCGAGTCTGGCTGGAAATGCATATAATCGGGGCTGGGCTCCACTAACCTGAACCATGTCTCCGAGAGGACCTCCGATAGGCGTACCTCCACCTCTAGCGGGCTAGCCTCCACCCCTAGCGGCCTGACCTCCACCTTTAACAATCTGTCCTCTACCTCTGGCTACCTGACCCCTACCCCTGGCTGACTGGGAAGGCGGTGCTGGAACTATAGCACGGGAATTAGAATACTGATAATTATCCGGCACGCAAGGACAATATCTGGCAATGTGCTTCGGGTCACCACAAGTGTAACAAGACCTCGGCTGCTGAGACTGTTGGCCAGCGAATGACCCTGCCGACCAGTATAACCACCCTGAACACTTTGGAGAGGAGGTGCATTGATAGAAGCTGATGGTGCACTGTAGACTAGCTGAGTAGAAGGAGGCATATAAGAACCGTGATACCCTGAGGTACCATGTGAAGCCTGAAGTGCTGAATGGAATGGCCTAGAAGAATGGCCTCTGCTGAAACTAACCCCGCATCCAGATGAGGCACCACTGAAACCACCGAAATGGCGAGGTCTCTTGTTTGATCCCTGACCTCCCATCCCAAGAACTGACTCAACCCTCCTGGCCACATTAGCCGCATCCTGAAAAGAAATCTCAGTCCCTATCTCTTCGGCCATTTGCAACCTAATAGGTTGAGCAAGGCCCTTAATTAATCTCCTAACCCTCTCCCTCTCTATGGGCAATAAAAGAATAGCATTTCGAGCCAAATCCACAAAGAGATTCTCATACTGGGTAACTGTCATGCCGCCCTACTGAAGACGCTCAAACTGACGACGCTTCTCTTCTCTGGTAGTGATAGGCAAAAATTTCTCCAAACATACGTGAGAAAACGGATCCTAAGTCGAAGCAGGTGACCCAACTGGTCTAGTAAACAAATAATCCCTCCATCATTTCTTGGCGGAACAGATCATCTGAAATGCAGCAAAATCGACCCCATTGGTCTCCAAAATACCCGTATTTTGTAGTACCTCATGACAGTTATCCAGATATTCCTGAGGATCCTCTGAAGTAGCACCACTGAAGTGAACAGGGAAAAGCTTGATGAACCTGTCCAATCTCCACAAAGCATCGGAAGTCATAGCTGCCCCCTTAGCAATCGGGGCTGCAGCAACTGTCTAAACTACCCCAACTAGGTTGGCTGCTGGGGTCTAAATCTGAGGGTTGTGGGTAACAGGAGTTTGGACCCCTCCTCCAGCCTGAGATGTGGTTGCTGCAACAGGGAGTGCGCTAGTCTGGGCTACACTCTCCATAAGGCCCACTAATCGGACCAAAGCATCCTGAAGTACCGGGGTAGCAATAAACCCTTCCGAAACTTGAGTTGGTCCAACTGGAAAGGTCTAAGCTGGAGCCCCCCATCAATCTCAATCTGAGGCTCCGCAGTTGGGGCTGCAGTAAGAGCAACAGGCTGAGTCCTGCCCCTACCTCGACCTCTAATAAGGCCTCGGCCTCTGCCTCTAATAGGAGTTGATGTTTCTAGAAGACCGGATTGTTGGTTAGCGTAAGAAGAAGCATGTGTTCTCTCCATCTGCGAGAGAATAGAAGAGGTCAATCAGTATTTTTGAGATATCAAGAATCGCACTACAGAGTAGAAATAAAAACTGAGTTTTTTCCTCACTTCATAGCCTCTAAGAGACAAGTACAGACGTCTCCGTACCGATCCTTCAGACTCTATCAAGCTTAGTCGTGAATTGTGAGACCTATGCAACCTAGGGCTCTAATACAAACTTGTCACGGCCCAAATTCCCAACTCCCGGGATTGTGATGGCGCCTAACACAATACTTGCTACCGATCCTTCAGACTCTATCAAGCTTGTTCGTGAATTGTGAGACCTATGCAACCTAGGGTTCTAATACAAACTTGTCACGACCCAAATTCCCAACTCGCGGGATTCTGATGGCGCCTAACACAATACTTGCTAGGCAAGCCAATGTTAGGAATTAATTAACCATTTTCTTTCGAACATTTACTTAGACGCAATAAGACAATTTAAAATAAATTAAATCCAATATTTCCAACGCTTGCCTTAATGAATAAGATAATAAATGAATGAATAAATCGAGCCACGAACTAAATATATAAGTATGACGCTACCCCAGGATCTGGTGTCACAATTCACGAACTACAAAGAATACTACAAATAATAGGCTGAAAGAAATAATGTATTTGTTTTGAGTGTAATAAAATAGTCTCTTTAAAACTAAGAGAATACTACAGGAATCTGCGGATGCCAGTAGATCTACCTCGTGTCTCCGAATGATGATATCGGCTACTAGGATCTCCTAACGCTAGCCGGTACCTGGATCTGCACAAAAGAGTGCAGAGTGTTGTATCGGTACAACCGACCCCATGTACTGAGTAAGTGCCAAGCCTAACCTCGGCAAAGTAGTGACGAGGCTAGGACAAGATACAACATAAAACCTGGACATCAAAAACATGCTAACAGGAAATAATGGTAATCAAAGAAGGTATCCAGCAATTAATGGGAAGGGAACATGTGATGGGGACTTTTTCCTTATTTTTTTCATAAGGAATGGGGATAACAATAAGACAAGAACAGTCAATGATCAACAATAATATTAGCAATTAATAATAGAAATGGAACTTGGACAGCATCACCCTTCGTGCTTTTACTCTCAGCCTCACCAAATAATAAATAGAATACACGGCATCACCCTTCGTGCTTTTACTCTCAGCCTCACCAAATAATAAATAGAATACACGGCATCACCCTTCGTGTTGTTACTCTCATCCTCACAAGATTATAATTAAGAATGCACGGCATCATCCTTCGTGCTTTACTCTCTTCCGCACATTATAAATAAATCACGCAAGGCATCACCCTTCGTGCTTTACACTCTTCCTCCCAATATATCTAAGTCATGCACGGCATCACTGTTGGTTGATTTCCCAATGCACACGCAAGTGTACGTGGTCGACAAGTAATATAG